>RCUC01016135.1:0-13270 GCA_003697995.1 Taxidea taxus jeffersonii
CCCTTTCAATATTTCCTGTAGAGCTGGTTTGGTGTTTACAAATTCTTTCAGTTTTTGTTTGTCCTGGAAGCTTTTTATCTCTCCTTCTATTTTCAATGATAACCTAGGTGGATAAAGTATTCTTGGCTGCCTGTTTTTCTCATTTAGTGCTCTGAATATTTCGTGCCAGTTCTTTCTGGCCTTGCCAGGTCTCTGTAGATAAGTCTGCTGCCAATCTAATATTTTTACCATTGTATGTTACAGACTTCTTTTCCCGTGCTGCTTTCAGGATTTTCTCTTTGTCACTAAAACTTGTAAATTTTACTATTAGATGATGGGGTGTGGACCTATTCCTATTGATTTTGAGGGGTGTTCTCTGCACCTCCTGGATTTTGATGCTTGTTCCCTTTGCCATATTAGGGAAATTCTCTATGATAATTCTCCCCAATATACCTTCTGCTCCCCTCTCTCTTTCTTCTTCTTCTGGAATCCCAATTATTCTAATGTTGTTTCATCTTATGGTATCACTTATCTCTCGAATTCTCCCCTCGTGGTCCTGTAGTTGTTTGTCTCTCTTTTGCTCAGCTTCTTTATTCTCTGTCATTTGGTCTTCTATATCACTAATTCTTTCTTCTGCCTCATTTATCCTAGATGTAAGAGCCTCCATTTTTAATTGCACCTCATTAATAGCTTTTTTATTTCAACTTGATTAGATTTTAGTTCTTTTATTTCTCTAGAAAGGACTTTTATTTCTCCCGACAGGGTTTCTCTAATATCTTCCATCCCTTTTTCTAGCCCGGCTAGAACCTTGAAAATCATCATCCTGAATTCCAGATCTGACATATTACCAATGTCTGTTTTGATTAGTTCCCTAGCCTTCGGTACTGCCTCCTGTTCTTTTTTTTGTGGTGAGTTTTTCTGCCTTGTCATTTTGTCCAGATAAGAATCCGCTGTTCTCCTTGTTAGGTGAACTTGGTCTTGCTGGAGTTTTTGTTTATCTTCTGGGGGAGGGGCCTGTTGTACTGATTTTCAAGTGTCTCTGCCCCAGGCGGAATTTCACCGCCCTTACCAGGGGCCAGGGAAAGTAATCCTCTCAGGTTCACTTTTGGGAGCTTTTGTTCCCTGAATGCTTTGCGTAGGGTTCCAGAGGACGGGAATGAAAATGGTGGCCTCCCAATCTCTGGCTCAGAAGAGCCAAGAGCTCGGGGCCCCAGTCTTCATTGCGCCTTCAGAGAAAAGCGTTTAATCACTCCCGTCTCCCCAGCCTCCAGCCGCGCTTGGAGAAAGTTGTGCATAATCAGTCCCACTTCATTGGCTTCTGGCTGTGCTCCGAGATCACCCAAGCATCTCTGTCTCTGGCAGAGTCCCACCTGGAGTCTCTGAACCCCATAGGTCCCTGAGCTCTCCCAGGTCAGAGTCTCCCCGGATCTTGTGGGGACCCCTCGCACAGAGCACCGGCCCGTGTCACAGAACACGACTCTAGGAAACCCCGAGTTGCAAGCTCACTCCTCGGCTCTGTCTCCGCAGCCGGCTTCCCCGCTCTAATACCTGTGAGCTCTGCGACACTCAGACACCCCCAATCTTTCTGTGACCCTGTGGGACCTGAGTCCACGCTGTCCCCGCGAGGTCTTCACCCCAGTTTAGCCTCTGGGGTGATGTCCCTTCCTGGAGCAGACTTTTAAAAGTCCTGATTTTGTTCTCCTTTTTCTGCCGCTTGCCGGGAGCCAGCCCCTCCCCCCGGGGTCTATATTCCCGCCGCGTTGGATTCACTTCTCCACTGGTCCTACCTTTTAGAAAGTGGTCGATTTTCTGTTTCTAGAATTGTTGTTCTTCTTCTCTTCTATCTCCTGTTGGATTAGTAGGTGTTCAGAATGGTTTGATAGGCTATCTAGCTGATCTCCTGCTGCCTGATGTCATCTCAGCCTGCTACTTCTCCGCCATCTTGACTCCTCCTGCCAATAATATGGATTTTAAATAGGAAAAGTGTCCTACCTTACACTTTTACTTAAAAAAAAAAAAAAAAAGCCACCAGCCAGAGAACAGTAGCACTGTAGTTAAGCAGAAATGCAAGTAGAAAAGAGGAATTTCAGCTCATTTTCAACTCATGCTCAGTGAACAGTAAGCAACATTCATCAGCAGCAACAAAAATAAATCTCATGTTAGGCTGAATTAATGGAAATAAACTAGAATGATAGTATTGATAGTTATATTCTACTCCAAGCCAGTCAGACCACTCCTAAAATTGCTTCTGAAGTTCAGACAGTCACACTTGAGGAGAGAGTATGATGCCAAGAGAACATCTAAGATTTTAAAAATATATTTACAAGATAAACTATTTGAAATAACTGAGAACATTTAGTGTGCAGAATGTGGGAGTTTAGAATGAAGAACATGATATGTACCTTCAAATAACTCAATGGCTGTTTCACAAAATAATATCTTATTCAATGATTACTATGCACCAGCTACAGAGCCAGGGCCTTTACGTGAGCAGATCAATCAATCAATGCAATACTAAAGGGAGAACTGGAAGAAGTAAATGTAAATTCCCAAGACATGTTTGCTGAATGCAAGAAAAACCATTGAAGCAATTATTGAAAAAGATAGCATAAGCAAGCAAATGAGTTCCCTGTCACTATGGAGGTCTGAAATCAGAAGCTGGACTATTCATGATGGTGACTGCTATGGACTGAACTGTGTACTCCCCAAAATTCATCATATGTTGAAGCCTTGATTTCCAGTGTTGCTGTATTTGGAGAAGAGGCTTGTGAGGGAGTTATAGGTTAAATGATTTCATAAGAATTGGCCCTTAATCAAATAGAGCTGGTACCCTTATAAGAAAAGGAAGAAATACCAGAACTCATTTCCTCTGTCTCTCCTCCTCTCTCTCTATCTCTCTCTCTCCACACACACACACACACACACACACACACACAGACACACACACACTGACTCTCCCATGTAAGAAGGGATCTATCTGTAAGCCAGGAAGGAAGCTCTTACTAGAAACTGAACCTGGGTCTGGGACTTTCCAACTTGCAGAACTATGAGAAAATCAATTTGTTAAGTTACCCAGTCTAAGGTATTCTGTTATGGAAGCCTGCATTGTATGTGCCAAATAGCTATCTTGTGCAAGCACACCTTAACTGCCCCTGTGAATCTTGAGAATGCAGAGATCCCACCCACTTCTATATTCCTATCAATCAGAATGTGTAGAAGAATGTGTTGGTCAATTTTCAAGGTCAGGTGTTCCAGGTGTGACCAATCTAGAGCATCTCCTTTATAATGAAGAATGTCCAGATGGCAAGCCTTGTTCTCCTTGGAGTACTGGATCTGCAAGGAGGGGAAGGGATACATATAGTTCCTAGACTACTCTATTAAAGCTTGCTGCATGTAGATCCCAGAAGCAGATATTTTGTCCCATTGGCTGCTTCTAAACTCCTTGTATGTAAGCTCCCTGATAAACATATGCCTCATTCACTGTCCCAATATCTCTTCTTTGGCTTCACCAAAGCATCACCCACCTTTGCTTAGAGTCTGCTGGGGTACAGTTACATACATCCTGAACAAACTAAAACAGGAATGTTGCAGAAGAAACTTAAGCAAAAAAAGAAAACAGGCTACAACAAGGATTCTAAAATTGTTTGAAAAAGCCCTGGGGGATCAGCAAAGGCAGACAAAAAAAAAAAAAAAAGTCAGGGACAAATGCCTTTCTGGCTGCCTCCATGATTTTCTCTTTATCTTTGGCTCTTAATGTTTTCTTAATGTTTTGACTATGTTTCTGTTTATAGACTTCTTTGTGTCAGTATAATTTTGAAGGTGTTTAAAATTTCTTGAATGTGAAGATTAGTGCTTTTCGCCAAATTGATAAAATTTGTGACCATCACTTCTTTAAATATTTTTCTGTCATTTTTTTCTTTTTTTTTAAGACTCAAGGATATTTTTTTAAATATATTTATTTATTTGGCAGAAAGGGATCACAAGTAGGCAGAGAAGCAGGCAGAGAGAGGGGGAAAGCAGGCTCCCCGCTGGGCAGGGAGCCCGATGTGGGGCTCGATCCCAGGACCCTGAGATCATGACCTGAGCCGAAGGCAGAGGCTTAACCCACTGAGCCACCCAGGTGCCCCTTTTTCTGTCATTTTAATCAATCTCTTTCCTTCTGATATTTCCATTATGTATATGTTAGTCTGCCTCATCTTGCCCCCACTTTCTTCTAAGACTGTTCATTTATCTTCACCTCTATTTAAGCCTTTCAGATTGCATAATACATATTGATCTATCTTCAAGTTTGCTGATTCTTTATTATAAAAACTACATGTACTCTTGAGCCTTTCTATTGAATTTTTCAGTTTGCTTATTGTATGTTTTTATTTCCAGAATTTCCATTTTTATCATCTCTATATATTTATTGATATTATTTAGTTGATAATACATAATTTTCATGTATTTAAGACATTAAACATAGTTTCCTTCAGTTTTTTGTGCATATTTATAACAATTGCTTTAGGATTTTTGTTTGCTAAGTCCAACATCTGGACCCTCTCAAAGATTTTTTCTATTGCTTGTTTCTGTTCCCTGTGTATAGGTCATATTTTCCTGTTTCTCTAAATATCTTAAATTTTTGTTGATAACTGCACAAATGATATATTGCAATAACTTGATACTGAGTCTCCTCCCTTGCTGAGACTTGTTTTTGATGTTTATTTGGTCATTTGTTTGATTTATGACTTAAGTGGCCTACTTCTGTGAAGTTTATTTCTTTTGCTATTCTATAGCCTCTGATGTCTGTTCTCAGCTTTTCCTTTTTTCAAAAAAATCTTTTAGTCTTGCTTCTCTTGTTCATCCCTTGTTTATTACAAGTCATTTATTAGTCAAAGCTTGTACTTAAGTTCACAAAACCAATTAGATAATTGGATGTGTGTGTTTCTACAGTTCAGGAAACTTGGAATTTTGCTTCAGTCTTATTCTGGATGAATGGCTCAGAAGATCCCTCTATGGCTGACCTTGAAAGAAGTTACTTCTTTGGTTACACAACCTTGGATGTGTGCAGTCTTCCAGACAACTAGAGTTAAATATGATCTTATTTTTCTGCCTAGATTCTTAGGAGTCACCTTGAGATCAGAAATGTTTATTATTTTGCCATTGCTTGGTCAGAGGATGTACTTAACCCCCTCAAGCGAACAAGGCTTCTACTTTTTGCTGACTTATTGGTATGTGGCTTGGAGAATGTTTTCAAGCCTGTCCCATAGCCTGCTATGACTGTTCATGAATAGTAGTATACACAGTTTTTCCAACTTCCACAGTTGAGTGTGATCCCAGGAAAGTTCTTCCGGTCTGTCTTTCTCTAGTTATCTCTACTAAAAAAACTTCTGGCTGCTCTGCTTAGATCTGGCTGGTTTTGCTTAGATCAGAGCTACTGGCTGCCTCTTAGTTGCTCTCCACCAAAATCTCCATTGTTTTGATAAGGCCTTTAGACATGGAGTTGTCCAGTCTGTATGCCAAAAAGTCAGTCTGTCCCTTCAGGCAGAGAAATCATTGTGGTTTGTTTCTTTTCTTGGGAAGATCTATGCAATTGCCCACAACTTAAAGATGGAGACAGCATACTTCTTCTCTTGGAGTGACAAACCTTGCTCAACTAGTGGGTTCTGGTGAAGAGAAAAATATAGTTGCTCTACCAAAGGGTTCTAGTGTGGTAAGAACCATAGAAGCCCCTGATTGTTATTCAGCTTGCTTTTCCCAGAGTGGAATCTCTGCCTTGTGAGCAAATTGGGGTGAGTCCAATCAGGCTGCAGTATTCCCTGTCACTGTTGGGGTAAATTCCAAGCCCCCTGAGTAGGATTTGGGTGGCAGGAAGGACTTTCAGTCTCATCCATGTCTTCTGAGAATAGAGCTTGAACAACACAGCTCTGGGGGAGGGTCTGAGATACACATATATCCTGCCCTTTTAACATTCAACTATACAGTGCTGAGAGTAAAGCTTCCTTTACACAGAGCTGGGGATAGCAAAGAATAGGAGAGATTCATAGCTCAAATGCCACAGACTATGACTTAGTGCTGAGATTTACTATATTTAGCATATTTTCTTGAATAAATATTTTACCATGTAGTATATGCTTCTTAGATCAATTTTCAGGTAGTTTAAATGATTGTTTTCTATAATTTTCACTACTTAAATATTTGTTGCTCTGCAGAGTCTATTGAGCTCCTCCCACTACCAGCCTGTCTTCATAAATGAAGTTTTGTTGTAATAGAGCTATGCTCATTCAAGTATGAGCTCATTCATGAATGTATGTATGTCTATGTCCACTTTTTAATTCAAAGGCAGAGTTGAGTATTTGCAACAGAGATCATATGGCCTGCAAAGCCTAAAGTCTGCACTATTTGGCCCTTTACAGAAAATGTTTTCCAACTTCTTACTTAGACATTCTTTTAGAAACCTCTTTTAAGAGGCAAATGATCTTAGAGAACTGTGGAAATATAGTTGACTTGATCAGTGATCCAAATCATGTTATAAATTGGTATTCTCAGCTGCTCCAAGGAAATGGAAATTCCAATTTGGATACTGAGAAGTATCTAGAGATTCTGGTGATTTTAGAGAAGGGCAAGCCTGGATAGAAGACGAGGAAGGGACTAGTAAAAGGACAAAATGAGGCTATAGATTGTGAGTGGAGTGCTGTAAGGAAAGATTCACAGAAGTGCTAAAAGAATATTGAGATGTACCTGCACCCAGTTTCCCTTGATTCAGTTTGAATCACTCTGGCTTATTGACTTATATTTTTGACATTATGCTTCTTGCCCTTACAAGAAAAAATACACATTTTTTAAAAATTTTTTTAAGATTTTATTTATTTATTAGTTAGAGAGAGAGAGAGAGCGAGCACAGGCAGACAGAGAGGCAGGCAGAGGCAGAGGGAGAAGCAGGCTCCCTGCCGAGCAAGGAGCCCGATGCGGGACTCGATCCCAGGACGCCGGGATCATGACCTGAGCCGAAGGCAGCTGCCCAACCAACTGAGCCACCCAGGCGTCCCAAAAATACACATTTTAATTATCATATTTATAAAATATCAAACACTGCAGAAGAAGATATTTATTGACTTTTTGGAAGGTGTTCTCTTCCCAAGCTCCTAGTCCTCTTTTCCTCAGAGCTTCAGGCATAGAGGAGTACATGTTTCACATGCTCTACTCACTGTTCCCAAGATGGGATATAGCTTTTCCAAATTTGGCCCTAAAGCTGTGAAATTCCATGTCTGATTCGTAACTTTTCTATTATTTCACAGCTGTGCACAGATGCTTCTCTTGTTATGGAAAGCTTTCTTGTCTTCCTCCTAGGTATCTGTACTGTCCATGACTAAATCCTCTCTGCACAAAAAGCACCTATATCATTCACTTTTCAGGCTCTCCAGGTAACTGGACAGTAGGGATGCATAATTTTAGGTAACCTATAAAGCTAAAATTAGTAGTCTTTTCTAATGGAGTCTCCTTTTAACTACAAAGTGTCTCCTCTCAGACTGCTGTTTTCAAGTTACAAGATTATAACTGTCTCTGAAGTACAAAGAAATAGGAAAAAATTAAAAAATTACACACAAGGAGTGTTAAGCTGGGCTTTCACCCCAGCTCTCAGTAACTCTAAATAACTCAGTGTGTAACCTAGTTACCTCTACCTCTATTCATTCAGGCCTATTTATTCCTCTATAAAAAGGGGGTGTTATGGGATGCCTGAGTGGTTCAGTGGGTTAAAGTCTCTGCCTTCAGCTCAGGTCATGATCCCAGGGTTCTGGGATCAAGCCCTGCATCAGACTCTCTGCTCAGCAGGAAGACTGCTTCCCTTCCTCTCTCTCTGCCTGCCTCTCTGCCTACTTGTGATCTCTGTCTGTCAAATAAATAATAAACAAAATCTTTTTAAAAGGGGGGGTGTTATGTTGGATGATTTCTTAGGCCACTTACAATCTCACAAATTTCTGAAATCTACTAAGTCTTTGCTTATTTTTTTCCCAGTTGTGTCCTTTGGGTTGGAAGTGTTTCCTACTGCTGGGGTGGGTCAGGGGAGAGGGTAGATTTTTCCAGAAATACATAGAGCCCAAAGCATACATTTCCCATGTTTAACTCATATCACGCAGTTTGGGCCACAACCTCTGCAAATTTGGCCTCAGAGCTGTGAATTCCAATTTTGATGGGTAACACTGAATTTCTCTCACAGCTGTGAGCTGCTGCCTTTCTCCATTCTCGCAAGTCCTCATAGACCCTTCCTTTTCATCTGAGGATTTACACTCTTTGGAGGATGAAAGCCTCACATATACTTGTAGGTCAGCACTTTCTTCCTTCAACTGTACAGCAAGTAATCCCATATAGCAAAGTACATGTGGTTTTGAGGTATTGCAAACTGAGCAACTGAAACAACTACAAAAGATACATACAATTATTTCTAGTAGAAGTTTTACTTAACATAGTATGTAAAGGGCCAAGCTATTGAGCTATTGTGTAATAGTCTCAGAAATACTACTTATTTAATTTCTAGAATTTAAAAAGTATATGAGATTCTCTGGAGTTTTTTTCTCATCTGTTAAGTGAAGATAATAATGCTTGCTTTACTCACTCCATAATTGTAGGTGCTTATCTTAATGATGTGAATGAAATGTTTAAAGTATTCAGAACTATCCATAGATATAGTAAATGCTTGCAGCATGTTTTTCAATGGTAAATAAATTGTTGCTATTGTTATATAAAAATATGTTAGAGGTATTGTCTTGACTTCTACTGTGTATATAGCATAACTCTGGCCACCTAAAATTGTTACTAATTAGGATGATGGAGAGTGTTTCTTTCATCTAGAAAAGCCAGCTAATTTATCAGTACCAACTAAGGGCTTATACTGGGATCTCAACACATCCTCACAATGAACAGTGACAGGAAAACTTTGATTTTCAGAAACACAAATTTTGGATTTTCAATCCTCCTAATATAAATCTCTTTTACAGGGCACCTGGGTGGCTCAGTGGGTTCAACCTCTGCCTTCGGCTCAGGTCATGATCCCAGGGTACTGGGATTGAGCCCTGAATCAGGCTTTCTGCTCAGCAGGGAGCCTGCTTCCCTTCCTCTCTCTGCCTGCCTCTCTCTGCCTGCCTCTCCATCTTCTTGTCATCTTTGTCAAATAAATAAATAAAATCTTAAAAGTACTTAAAATATCCTCAAGTAAAAGGCATGTGTGGGTGTGCCCACATGTGTGCCTGTGCATACACACACACACACACCTGTGCCTTTGTTTAAAGCCTTTATCCCAGTTCAAATGAAACAAGAAAACTTACATATAATAGATGTTAAATAGATATTTGTTGAGTGAATTGAAATGACAAGTCCATTTAAAGGATAAACTGTTCTTAGCATCTTAGGGGAAAGATTGGAAGTTAAGTCAGAACAGGAGGGAAAGAGTAGCTTAATGGGAAGGGGAAGAAAAGCTAAAAAGCTAGAAAGTGGGGGGAAAAGACACCATATATTTGCATGGTTTTCTCTAGTACTGGCCAGAACAAAACTATGAGTGTTGCCTTCTGAAATAAGGCTTATAGTGACTAGAAGTTAACTTGCCTCAAATGTCAGGCTTTTTGCATTCAGGCAAAAGTGGAGTAAATGTAAATGCTTATTTTCTGAGTTTCTATTTTTTTTTTTAATTTTTAAGATTTTTTAGAAGGGAGGTAGAGTTCAAAGAGATGACCCTAACATTTTTCCTTCCTCAAATTTCCTTCCAGTTTCATGATGGCTCATTGAAGGAAACAGAATTCTTATCAGGATAATGACAATCATTAGGATATTTTCTCTTGGATTTCTTAAACTTCATTTTCAGGAATTCATAGAAAGATCCATTATCATGGAATTTGCATGGTTTCTCTTTATTTTTCAGGCATAAAATTTCCCTTTGAGATACTATACTAAAACTGTAATTTCAAGGTTTTAGACTGATATTTAAGGCACTTATTTGGTTTTAGATTCTGGCTTGAACTCTTATATTCTCTCTTAGAAAGCTCAGTTGGTTGATAGCTCAGAGTTCTCTAATGGCAGGCTTCCACCTCTGGGAAACAGAATTTGAAACTTGAAGCTTCTCAAATTGAAATCATGTCTCTGAGTTCTTAATCTATTGCTAATTTTAGAAGTAAAAAAGCTACTGTTCTGTGTTTAAGCTGTCTGCCAGTGTTGAAGATTTTTTAGTGGAGTGCCAGTGTGCTTGAGGAAGAGACTGATATAAATGCAGGTGGTGATGAATGCTATGGAGAACATACTCAAGGGGTACTGTACCAAAATTTAAAACATAAGTTAAGCTGATTGCTTTGGAGAAAGAGGTCAAGATTTCTTTCTTTAGTTTTCTATGTGTTTGAAGTTATATTTCAACATAAGTTTAGTTCATGAACTTTTGTGGCTTAGAAAATAACAGCTTTTCCTTTGTCAATTAGGCTTATTTCTTTAGATTCATGGAGTAAGTACAACCTAAGTGAAGAGACATGGGCAGAAAGAAGCAGCTAATGTATATTCACCACATTGATCAACTAATCCTAATTAGAAATACCAAAATAGTCTGTGAAATGGAAAAATACATGTCTTTTTACCCATATGAATCAAAACTATCCTTTATCTTTCAAAGACCCTTGTAAATATTCAATAATTATCAATCTCTTAGACTTTAGGAATACATATATACTTATGCATATATGTGTGTATATATATATATATATTTTAAGATTTTATTTATTTATTTGACAGACAGAGATCACAAGTAGGCAGAGAAGCAGGGAGAGAGGGAGGGGGAAGCAGGTTCCCCACCAAGTAGAGAACCCAACGTGGGGCTTGATCCCAGGACCCTGAGACCATGACCTGAGCCGAAGGCAGAGGCTTTAACCCACTGAGCCACCCAGGTGCCCTGACTTTAGGAATATATTATCCTCATTTACAATTAATTTAGTATTCACTACTTTTTTTCTGGGTATACTCCCCTTCTTAATTAAATGATAGGTAAACGCCTAGAGAACACAATCCATAATAAACTCACTTAAAGCCTATTGATTAAATGGCTGAGAAAATTAATGACATCTTAGAAATAAGTAACAAGCAAGGAGGAAGCTAATTTTGGGAGGTTACAGGGCCCAAACAACACACTATATGTTTATTCTGGTGGTCGGCATGCCAAACTACATGTCTTAAACTTTAATGTGTAGAGTGGGGTGTTTTTTGTTGTTGCTGTTGTTCGTTTTTTTTTTTTTTTAAGACATTTCTGTTCTGTATTCATCAGAACAGGGGTTAAAGTCTCACACTGAATAAGGAACGTTGGCTCAATAGGATAGACTTGAGCTATCTGGATAATCTCTTCATGATGCCATGCCTCTCTGGTAAATTTAGTCTCCAGTAAGTTCTCAAATCTATACATTTTTTTTTTACCAACAGATAAATACTAAAGGATTTTAAATGTCTGATCTCACATATTCACTTTGATTGTAATAGTTACCTTTGTAGGGGATTTTTGTTTTAAACTCAAGGAAATGATGTTATATCCTGTTTCTGCCAGTGGTTTATGAATAGCAACCAAAGTTCATTTCTCAGCAAAGTAATGAGTCTGTAAACTGAAACCAATAACATAATCAATTCAGAAGTTCTTTAATATAGTGCCACTGACTTAAATAAGAAATGCAGAGTGCAGGTCATCCTGAAGCCAAAAGTCTTGAAATAATGCAAAATGAACTATTCCTATGCTTGCCACTGTTCAAGGATAGACTGTAATCTTAACAGTGATTGTTAATGATCACACTAGTAATAATGTCAGAAGACAGAGAAATAAGGAATCTCTGCCTCAAAACATTCATAGGACTATTATTAAAATCTTTGAGTGTTTGGATTAGATTAATCAATCATGTCTTTATTGGTAACTGAAATTTATACTAATATTACTAATTAGCTCGATTTTTGAACACTTATTATGTATTAGTTACTGTCCTTGATACTTTATATGCATTTTGTCATTCAATCTATGAGGAATGTGTTATACCATCATCTTCATATTAAAAACCAGGAAACAGACTCAAAAACATTAAGTGATTTGCTTAGAATCGTACAGTCAATAAAGATAGGAGCAGCACCTTTTATAGTCCTTCAACCATTATGCCATATTTTCAACCCTTCATGAAGATTCAGGTAGAATTCAAAGAGGCAAAAGACAAGATTCCTGCTCTCTAGAAGCTTATAGGCTAGTTGGTAGGGCATGACTCACAGCCAGATACATTTCACAGGCACTGTAAGTTTTCAGTTACAGCACTCAGTTAAAGCACTCTGGCTTTAGGTGCTATCAGCACCCAGATATTCTTTTTTTTAAGCTTTTTTTATTTAAACATATAATGTAACCCCACCACCCTCTCCCAAAACCCCCCCCCCCCACCCCCCTCAGTTTGTTTTATGACATTAAGACTCTCCTTTGGTTTGTCTCCCTCCTGATCCCATCTTCTTTCATTTTTTCCTTTCCTACCACCTTAACAACCACCCGGTTGCATCTCAACTTCCTCATATCAGGGAGATCATGTGATAGTTGTCTTTCTCCAGTTAACTTATTTCACTAAGCATAATACGCTCTGGTTCCATCCATGTCGTCGCAAATGGTAAGATTTCATTTCGTTTCATAGCTGCATAGTATTCCATTGTATATATATACCACTTCTTCTTTATCCATTCATCTGTTGATGGACATCTAGGTTCTTTCCATAACTTGGCTATTGTGGACATTGCTGCTATGAACATTCGGGTACACATGCCCATTCGGATCACTACGTTTGTATCTTTAGGGTAAATACCCAGTAGTGCAATTGCTGGGTCATAAGGTAGCTCTATTTTCAATTTTTTGAGGAACCTCCATGCTGTTTTCCAGAGTGGTTGCACCAGCTTGCATTCCGACCAACAGTGTAGGGGGGTTCCCCTTTCTGCACATTCTCGCCAGCATCTGCCATTTCCTGACTTGTTCATTTTAGCCATCCTGACTGGTGTGAGGTGGTATCTCATTGTGGTTTTCATTTGTATTTCCCTGATGCCCAGTGATGTGGAGCACTTTTTTATGGGTCTGTTGGCTATCTGGATGTCTTCTTTGCAGAATGTCTGTTCATGTCCTCTGCCCATTTCTTGATTGGATTGTTTGTTCTTTGGGTGTTGAGTTTGCTAAGCTCTGTATAGATTTTGGATACTAGCCCTTTATCTGGTATGTCGTTTGCAAATATCTTCTCCCATTCTGTCAGTTGTCTTTTGGTTTTGTTGACTGTTTCCTTTGCTGTGC
>RCUC01016136.1:0-22834 GCA_003697995.1 Taxidea taxus jeffersonii
GGGGTTACATTATATGTTTAAATAAAAAAATCTGAAATTAAAAAAAAAAAGAATGATAGTGTCCTTCTGTATTTCTGACTACAGTCTTTAGTTTAAAGTCTAATTTTTCTGATATGAGAATTGCTACCCCAGCCTTCTTTTGCAGCCCATTGTCATGAAAGATGCTTCTCCATCCCTTCACTTTCATTCTGGATGTATCCTTAAGTTCAAAGTGTGTCTCTGGTAGACAACATATGGATGGGTCCTGTCATTTTATCCAATCTGAGACCCTGTGGCATTTTATGGGGCATTTAGGCTGTTCATGTTGAGAATGATTATTGAAAGATATTTTATTTTATTTAAATTTTATTTATTTTATTTTATTTTATTAAATTTTATTGAAGGATACATTTTTATTGACATCATGTTTCCTGTGAAGTCCTTGTTTCTATAGGTTGTCTCTGTAAATTTCTGTTCTATGACACTCCTGGGTTCTTTCTTTCTTTTTTTTTTTTAAGATTTTATTTATTTATTTAACAGACAGAGATCACAAGTAGGCAGAGAGGCAGGCAGAGAGAGAGGGGAAGTAGGCTCCCCGCTGAGCAGAGAGCCTGATGTAGGTCTTGATCACAGGACCCTGGGATCATGACCTGAGCTGAAGGCAGAGGCTTTAACCCACTGAGCCACCCAAGCACCCCGGGTTCTTTCTTCTTTTATAGAACTTCCCTTAATATTTCTTGTAGTGCAGGCTTGGTGGTCACACACTCTTTTAATCCTTGCCAGTCTTGGAAGTTTTTTATCTTTCCATCCATTCTAAATGTCAGCTTTGCTGAATAAAGTATTGTTGGCTGCATGTTCTTCTCATTTAGTGCCCTGAATATGTCTTGCCAGCCAATTCTGACTTGCCAGGTTTCTGTGGACAGGTCTGACATTATTCTGATGGGCCTTCCTCTGTATGTAAGGAATCTCTTCCCCCTAGCTGCTTTCAAGAGCTCCTGTCTAAAATTATGATTCATCATTTTCACAACCAGGTGTCTCAAGGTCTTTCTAGATTCTATGATCTTGGGGGGAAACTTTCTGCCTTTAGGACATAAATGCTGGTTCCATTCCCCAGATTGGGAAAATTTTCATGGAGAATTTGTTCAACTATATCTTTTGTCTTCTTTCTTTCTCCTCGCCCTCTGGGATCCCAATAATTCTGAGGTTGGAACATTTTACGTCATCATTTATTTCCCTAATTCTGTTTTCATGGTTTCTAAGCTGTTTGTTCCAGGCCTCCTCCTGATCGCTTTTCTCTATCGTTTTGTCCTCTAAGTCACTAATTCTATCTTCTATTTTGGTTACCCTAGCTGTTAGAGAATTTAGATTAGATCGGATCTCATTTATGGCATTTTTAACTTCTTCCTGGGTGGCTTTCACTTCTGCCCTAATAGATTCCATATTGTCATTAATGGTTTTCTCCAACCTAGCCATTGCCTGGATAATTGGTAGCCTGAATTCCCTTTCCGACATACTGTTTATGTCCATATCCAATAGTTCTGATTGAGAGGGCACAGTCTCTGAGTTTTTCCTCTGTTGGGCATTCCTTCTCCTAGTTATTTTGGTGAAAGGTGGTTGAAGGGATGTGTACTTGAATATAACAACTATGATCCAGGCAAGGTGCACCCTGGAATGCTTCTGAGCAACCGGAAGTTACCCCCAAGAAGACAGAAAAAGAAAAAAAGAGAGAGAAAGAGAGAGGCAGAAAAGAAAAAGAAGACCCAGCCAGAATGGGCCCCAAAGGTAAGATTAATAAGGTATACAAACAAAAGTGGACAAACGAAAAGATGGACAAAATTAAATGACAAGAAAAAAAAAGAACCCAGTCAAAATTAAGCCCAAGTATAAGATTCATATAATACCAGGACAAAAACAAATACACAGAAACACTGACAGAAGAAAAAGTTTGGAGGGTGGTTCTAAATCCTCGATGTGGGCAAGGAAGGTTATTTTGATTCTTCCTGGTTGTATCCTGATATCTTTGTTAAAGGGTTCGACTTTCCAGAGATAAAGGGAGATCAAAACTGGTTTATATATAAGGGTAGTATTGATTTGGGAAAGAGGATTACTTTGAAGCTTATATCTATATGTATATTAAAAATAGAAAAGCAAAAGAAAAACACAGGTATATGTATGAATAAAGTTCAAGTTAAAAGGTTATTACAGAATTTATTGCATTGAGCCTCTCGTTGTAATGGTAAATAGGTAAAAAAAATTAAAAAGAATGAGATTAGTGAGAATGAATTAAAAATAAAACTTGCATCTATGAAATATACAGGTTTTAGGGCAATATTAGGAGCTTAATATCTTCTTCTCCCCCATATTGGAGTTTTGCAGTTTTATGGGGACCCTGTGGTTGTCCTCCTGTTTTTTGGCTGGCTCTCTGGGGGAGGTGTCTGCTGCATTGTTTTTCAGGCAGTCTTGCTCCGGTTGAGTCTTTCAGCTCCCTATCATGGGGCAGGGCTCTGTTTAAACGGGTTTTTCAGGCTTTTGTTCTCTAGAGGTTTTTGTTTTTCAGTGGCTTTTTGCGGTTTTTCAGCTTTTCAGAGGTTTAGTGGAAAGCAAACTGCTCCCAGACCTCTGCCTCAGAGAGAAGCCTCAGTCTGCTCCCCTCTGCGTGGTCCAAAACACCCCTCTGCAAAATCCACTGAGCCTCCCACAGTCAGTGCATGCCCCCAGCCACCATCTTAGGGGTCAGGCAAAGTTTGGGGTAGTACTTTCTAATGGGTCGTTTCTGGTGGCTCCCTCCCCCTTCTGTTTATATGCCGATATCAGTCCTATTCTCACTTGCTTTACCTCTCAACTGGCATCTTCTGCCCCCTTAGAGATCCAGAAGTGTATAATCCTACATCTCAGGCTGATTTCATGGGCGTTCAGAATGTTCTGGTAGATAATTAGCTCACTTTAGGGGACTGGTTGAAACAGGGTCTCTTACTTCTTTGCCATCTTGCCCCCGCTAACATAGTTTATATTTTAGATTTCTCAAAAATGAAACCTCAAGGCCCACATATTTTCACTGGAGAATTCTAGTATATGTGCTGCTGAAGTGAACACTTCACTGGAGAATTCTACTGAATGCTTAAAAAGGAATCAACACCAATCTTTTTGAGAAAATGGAAGAGGATATAAAAGCTCATTTTCTCTGATACCCAAATCAGATGAGGACAGTTAAAAAAAACACGAACCCCCCCAAAATTATAAACCAATAGCCCACATGGACATAAATATAAAAGTCATTAAAAATGTTAGTAAATAGAATTAAACATTGAGGCTGGTCCAATGTTTAAAAATCAATCAATAAGGTGGAAATTACCCAAACATCAATCAGTTGATAAGTGGATAAACAAAAGGTGGTAAACCTGTAAAACTGAATGTTATTTTGTCATAAAAATGAATGAACTACAGATACATGCTACAACATGGATGAACCTCAAAAACCATGATCAGTTAAAGAAACCAGATACAACAAAATCACATGTTACATGATTTCACTTATATAAAATATTAGGAATAGGTCAAATCCATAAATACAGAAAGCTTATTAATGGATGTGAGGGGCTAGAGAAATGGGAGAATGTGAATTGACTGTTTAATGGGTACAAAGTTTCCCTTTGGGGTGATGAACATATTTTGAACCTGATAGAACTAATGGTTGCACAACACTGTTCATGTGTTAAATAGCACTGAATTATACACTTACACATTGAATTTTATGTTACATGAATTTTATCTTATAAAAAGAATAGGTGCTCTAGAACTATGAGGTTTAATAGGGAAAAACCACTTAACGCTCTTGGGATATATTATACATTTTTCTAAGTTTCTGTAGAGAAAATATTTCCATAATAAAATTTAAAAAGAACAAAATAATGTAATTCACCATATTAACAGGCTAAAGAAGTAAAGGCTCATAATCATATCAACTGATATATGAAAATCATCTTATGAAATCTAATACCCTTTTATGATAAAAATGAATCTAAACTAGGAATAGTGAGAAACTTCCTTAACTTACTAAGGAACATCTAAAAAAAATCTGAAAACTTACTAAGGAACAGCTAATATTATATTTAATATTGAAAGGAAAAATACTTTCCCCCTACACCTGGGAAGAAGGCAAGGATATATGCTCTTCTATGTTTTTCCAACATAATATTTGGAGTTCTAGTCAGTGCAATAAGGAAAGAAAAAGAAATAAAAGACATACAGATCATGAAGGAAGAAATACAAATGTCCCTAATTGCAGAAGATATAATGGCCTGTGCATGAAATTCCTAGGAATTTGCACACACACATCTCCTAGAACTAGCAAATTTTTTCACCAATGCTGTAGGGTACAAATTAACATACAAAATTTTAATTACATTTCTACATACTTACAATGAACACATAGAAAGTGAAAAATACAATAGCATTGACAGCTGCTTTAAAGATGAAATACCTAGGTATATATCTAATAAAAGTATAATACCTATCTGCTGAAAAGTGTAAATGTTGGTGAAGAAATTCAAGGGAGATTCAAATAAATGGAGAGATACAGTATTTTTATTTATTGGAAGATGCAATACAGTAACTATGTTAATTATCCCCAAATTGATACATTAGTTTAAGTCAAATCTTTTCAAAATCTGTTAGAACTTTTATAGATATAGATAAGCTAATTCTAAAGTTTATATGAAAAGGCAAAGGAACTAGAAAAACTAAGACTGTAGAAATAGAAGAATGAAATTGAATGAATTAATCTACCTGATTCACTGACCCATTGTATAGGTACAGTATTGAGATTACATACTCTTGGTGCAAGAATAGACACATATATAAGAGGAAAAGAAAAGAGAATCCAGAAATAGACCCACAAAGTACTGGCAACTGGATTTTTTAAAAAATAAAAGTACAAAAGTAATTCAATGAGGATGTATATTCTTTCCCAGAAAATAGTGCTGGAGCAATTAGATATCCATAGGCAAAAAAGGAACTTATACCTAAGCCTAAGGCTTTATTCAGTAATTAACTGGGAATGGATCATAGATTTAAACATAAAACTATAAATTTTCAGAAGGAAGCAGGAAATAATCTGTGAGACCTAAGGTTTGGTGAAGTATTCTTAGTCATAACATGATTCCTCAAAAAAAGAAAAAAAAATAAATGAATTGATCTTCATCAAAAACCTTTTCTTTGTGAAAAAATGCTCTGTTAATTGTTAAGAGGATGAAACACAAACTACTACATATCGAAGAAAAAGCTCACATGTACATGTGTGATCTTGCAAGAACAGACTTGAAATTCTCAAGTCTCAAGTGTAAAAGAGCAAACAATCCACTTAGAATGTGGGCAAAACACATAAACAGACATTTCACCAAAGTAGATTTATATAAATATATGATGGCATATAAACATGTGAATGTATGGCATATAAATATATGAAAATGGCATATAAATATATGAAAAAATGGCATGTAAATATATGAAAAAAATATATGCTACACATCATTAGCCACTGAGAATTGCAAATTAAAATCACAGTAAGATATCACTACACACCTATCAGAATGGATAAATTTGACAATGATAATACCTAATTTTGGCATGAAAATACCAAATGCTGGCGAGGATGCAGAAAAACTGGATCTGTTATACACTGCTAGTCTGAAAATAAAATTGTATAATCACTCTGGAAAATAGCTCAGTATTTTATTAAAAAGCTAAACATATACTCACTATATGGCCCAGCAACGACACTCCTGAGCATTTATTTCAGAGATGACAATTTGCATTCACATAAAATACATACAAAATGCTTATAGCAGATTTATTCACATTATCCCCAAATTGATAACAACCTAAATGTCCTTTCAATAGGTTAATAAATCAATGGTACATCCATTCCATGGAGTACAGCTCGGTGATAAAAAGCAACAAACTGGGGCACCTGAGTGGCTCAGTTGGTTAAGCTTCTCCCTTCAGCTCAGGTCATGATCCTAGGGTCCTGGGATCAAGCCCCGCATCAGGCTCCCTGCTCAGCGGGAGGCCTGCTTCTCCCTCTCCCACTCTCCCTGCTTGTGTTCCCTCTTTTGCTGTCTTTCCCTGTTAAATAAATGAATACAATCTAAAAAAAAAAAAGCAACGAACTTGAATGGACTACAAGTGCATTCCTGTAAACAGTCAAATTCGAAAAGTTTTTGAAATGACAAAATTACAAAGATGGAGAACCAGTTAGTGGCTGCTAAGGTCCAGGAATACGGTAGGGGTGAGCAGTCCCTGTGACTTTAAAAGGGTAATACAAAAAAGATCTATTTATTTGTTCATTCATTCATTCATTTATTCATTCATTTTTACCATTATTAACATATAATGTATTATTTTTTTCAGGGGTACAGGTCTGTGAATCACCAGTCTTACACAGTTCACAGCACTCGCCATAGCACATACCCTCTCTGATGTCCATAACCCGGCCACCCCATCTCTCCAAACTGCTTCGCCTCCAGAAACCCTCAGTTTGTTTCCTGAGATTAAGAGTCTCTTATGGGGGCCGCCTGGGTGGCTCAGTGGGTTAAAGCCTCTGCCTTCGGCTCAGGTCATGATCCCAGGGCCCTGGAATCAAGTCCCACATCAGGATCTCTGCTCAGCGGGGAGCCTGCTTCTCCTTCTCACTCTCTCTGCCTGCCTCTCTGTCTACTTGTGATCTCTCTGTCAAATAAATAAATAAAATCTTAAAAAAAAAAAGAGTCTCTTATGGTATGTCTCCCTCCCCAGTCCCATCTTGTTTCATTTTTCCTTTCCCCCCATGACCCTCTTCCATTCCTCTCAAATTCCTCATATCAGAGAGATCATATGATAATTGTCTTTCTCTGATTGACTTATTTTGCTTAGCATAAAACCCTCTAGTTCCTTCCACGTTGTTGCAAATTGCAAGATTTCATTTTTTATGGCTGCATAGTATTCCATTGTGTTTGTGTGTGTGAATATATATATATATATATCTCACATCTTCTTTATCCATTCATCTTTTGATGGACATCTAGGTTCTTTCCATAGTTTGGGTATTGTGGACATTGCTGCTGTAAACACTGGGGTGCACATGCCCCTTCAGGTCACTACATTTGTATCTTTAGGGTAAATACCCAGTAGTGTGATTGCTGGGTCACAAAAAAGATCTTTGTGTTGATGGGATACTTCTGTATCTTGACTATGATGGTGGGCACATAAATCTACACATGTTATAAAATAGCATTGAACCATACACATATTGTATCGATAATAATTTTCTGGTTTAGATATATATTATATTCATGCAAAATATAACAATTGGAAACTTGGTGAAGGGATCATGTGTCCTCTCTACTATTTTTTGCAATTCCAAAATAAAAAAGCAAAAAGATATGCACAACCTGAAAGAAGAAAAGGTGAGAAAGCAAGAGTCCGAAAAACAGATTGGACAAATAGAACAAATAGCAAAATTGTAGGCCTAACTGAATCATATAAAAATTACATTACAGGGGCACCTGGGTGGCTCAGTGGGTTGAGCCTCTGCCTTCAGCTCGGGTCACGATCTCAGGGTCCTGGGATCGAGCCCTGCATCGGGCTCTCTGCTCAGCGGGGAGCCTGCTCCCCCCTCTCTCTGCCTGCCTCTCTGCCTACCTGTGATCTCTCTGTCAAATAAATAAAAATAAAAAAAAATTTTTTTAAAATTACATTACATACAAGTGAAATAAGCACTCCAAAGTTTATGATAAAATCCCCATTTAGAAAGAGGGTCTAGAATGAGTAATCCATAAGACACAAAGTATTTGGTGTTTCCTTTAGAGGTGGAGACCAAAAGGAGACTGGAAAGTCATATCCGATAATTTGGCAGGAGAATCAATAGAGTATACTGTGACAGGAGCTAAGAGAATGGTATTTTCAAGAAGGCAGTTGACCATTATGTGAATCTCACTTATCATATTTGGAATTATTCCCAACTGGGGGATCTTTTGGGTGACACTGCACTACTTCTCACTGAATTAATCATATTTATAGTTCTCACCAGATAAATATGTTAGCCCAAAATATCACAGCTCTATATTCTGTATTCTTCTATATTCTTCCCATTCCCCCAACCTCTTCCATTTTACCTCGTCCACAACACTAATCCTTCTATGTTGTATCTTATCAACTTAAAATTTGAGTAGGTTTGATGGCATCAAGCACACTGTCATCCAATTTTTATGCTATGTGTTATGATGTATTTGGAGCGCTAGCAATACTATGCACTTGCAGAAGAATTCCATCTTGCTTCATGGTCAACCTTTTATAGATACCGATCTTATGTCCCTTGAGGTGATGTATGTTAGCTTCCAGGGTACCTCTCTGATCTGTTAGAACAGATCTAGTCACACTTCAGGACCTTCTAATATTTCCAGAGCTACCAACTGTAGTTTGACTTATCTGTAATGATCACTTTATACTTTCTTTTTTAAAATTTGCATATAGTTTGACACATGATGTTACATTAGTTTCAGGTATACAACGTAATGATTCAAAAACTGTATGTTATGTTATGTTCACCATAATTGTAGTTGCCATCTGTCACCATGCAATGCTATTACAATATAATTGACTATATTCCTTCTTCCGACCTTTCATCTTCTTTTGAAAGTTTTGCAACATAGGTTTATAATTTCAATCACTGGCATCAGGTACCCTGGCTTTATGGATATCTAGAATGATGATCAGAATTTTTTATTATATAGAAAATATGTAATTACTTTTATAAATTATTTTTCTATGATAGTTCAAATCAGAATGTATTAGAATCTGACATGGTAGAGTAAATACCACAGCTCTCTAGAAAAGTAGCCTGTAAGTTCTTGGTCTTTTGACTTAGGTATACGAAGTCATTCTATGAAGCCTCAGGTATGGCTTCATGATTTAGAATATTCTACGATTTGGAATTAGTGTCTTGCTTGCGGTTCTAGAAATTACTATTACAGACTCTGTATTATTTTTCATGGGTCTATAAAAAACTCTACACAAATAATGGTAACCCAATGTTTTGAATTGGTTTCTAATAATTATTTGGCCAATTAAAGGAATGTTACCAGGCTTTGTTCATTTCATAAGACCTGATGACAAGCCTTCTTTTATTTTGATGCTATTGATGCTCAAATGTGACTTAAAGTGTCCCAAGGAAGCTGCTTTCCTGCCAACATGGGACAAGACACACACACCAGAATGAGCTTTCCTGACAATGAGGGATTAATGAGTTTCTCTAGCAATAAGGAATTAAAAACTGAAAACATGAGAAAACCCAATTCAAATGGTTGATCAGTGATGCTTTTGGAGAAAGATCTTGAGCAAAAGAGGGAAATATGAAAAACGACACAGATAGAGCCATTTTAAAAATAAAGCTGTAGCAACTGCCTTGCATATCCTGTTTTTTAAACCTTTGAACTGGGTCAAACTTCCAACATTCCAAGAAGTTAGCAACAATGAGAAAATCTTGTTTGAAAAGGCTGATAAAAATAAATTTTTGAAAAAAATGAGCTTTTGCCTAGTGACCACTCTGCCTGACCAATTAATGAGCTACAAATATAACTCTGCTTATCAGCACGAAAAAACTCTTCTTAAAAACGTCTTATTTGGGACGCCTGGGTGGCTCAGTTGGTTAAGCAGCTGCCTTCAGCTCAGGTCATGATCCCAGCGTCCTGGGATCGAGTCCCACATCGGGCTCCTTGCTCGGCAGGGAGCCTGCTTCTCCCTCTGCCTCTGCCTCTCTGTCTGCCTGTGCTTGCTCTCTCTCTAACAAATAAATAAATAAAAATCTTAAAAAAAACCATCTTATTTATTGTAGTTCTGATTTTGTATTTCTCTGATGGTGAGTGGTGTTGAGCATCTTTTTTTTTCTTTTTATTAACATATAATGTATTATTTGTTTCAGGGGTACAGGCCTGTGAATCAATCTTACACAATTCACAGCACTCACCATAGCACATACCCTCCCCAATTTCCATCACCCAGCCACCCTATCCCACCTATCCCCCTCCCTCCAGCAACCCTCACTTTGTTTTCTGAGATTAAAAGTCTCTGATGGCTTATCTTCCTCCCTGGTCCCATCTTGTTTCATTTTTTCCTCCCTTTTCCCCACAACCCCCCACCCTGATTCTCAAATTCCTCATATCAGAGAGATCATATGATAATTGTCTTTCTCTGATTGACTAATTTCATTTAACATAATACCCTCTAGTTCCATCCACGTCATTGCAAATAAGAAGATTTCATTTTTGATGGCTGCATAATATTCATATATATATATATACATATATATATGTATATATATATATAATCACATCTTATTAATCCACCCATCTGTTGACGGACATCTAGGCTCATTCCAGAGTTTGGCTATTTTGGATATTGCTGCTATAAACACTGGGGTGTGCATGCCCCTTCAGATCACTACATTTGTATCTTTAGGGTAAGTACCCAGTAGTGCGATTGCTGGGTCATAGGGTAGGTCTATTTTCAATTTGGAGGGAACCTCCATACTGTTTTCCACACTGGCTGCACCAGCTTGCATTCCCAACAACGGTGTAAGAAGGTTCCCCTTTCTCTGCATCCTCACCAACACCTGTCATTTCCTGATTGGTTAATTTTAGACATTCTGACTGATGTGAGGTGGTATCACACTGTGGTTTTGATTTGTATTTCCCTCATGCCAAGTGATGTTGAGCACTTTTTCATGTGTCTTTTGGCCATTCAGATGTCTTCTTTGGAAAAATGTCTACTGGATAATTTGGGGGGTGTTGAGTTTTGTAAGTTCTTTATATATTTTGGATACTAATCTTTTATCAGATATATCACTTGTAAATATCTTCTCCCATTCTACAGGTTGCCTTTGAATTTTGCTGGTTGTTTCCTTCACTGTGCAGAACCTTTTTTATTTTCATGAAGTCCCAATACTTTATTTTTGCTTTTGTTTCCCTTGCTTCAGGATATATATTTAGTAAGAAGTTGCTATGGCTTATGTCAAAGGGGTTACTGTCTGTGTTCTCCACTAAGATTTTGATAGTTTCCTGTCTCATAATTAGGTCTTTTATCCATTTTGAATTTATTTTTGTGTATAGTGTAAGAAAGTGGTCCTGTTTCATTCTTTTGCATGTTGCTGTCCAATTTCCCCCCAAATCATTTGTTGGAGAGACTATCTTTTTCCCATTGGGTAGTCCTTCCCGATTTGTTGAAGACTAATTGACCATATAGTTGTGGGCTCATTTCTGGACTTTCTATCTTGCTCTATTGATCAATGTGTCTGTCCAGTCCCAATGACTAAAATTAAAAAACACAGAAAATAACAGATTTTGGCAAGTATATGGAGGAAAGGGAACACTCTTGCATTGTTGGTGGGAATGCAAATTGGTGCAACCACTCTGGAAAATAGTATGGAGTTTTGTCAAAAAGTTAAAAATAGACCTACCCTATGATCCAGCAATCGCACTACTAGGTATTTACCCAGAGTAGAAAAATACTAATTTGAAAGTATACATGCATCCTTCATGTTTATAGCAGCATTATCAACAATAGCTAAATTATGGAAAGAGCCCAAATGTCCATTGACTGATGAGTGATAAAGAAGATGTAATATATGTATATATATTTAAGATATGAAGATATTACAGATAAAGATTATACACACACAATGGAATATTACTCAGCCATAAGAAGAATGAAATCTTGCTATATACAATGACGTGGATAGAGCTACAGAGTATTATGGTAAGCAAAATAAGTCAGTCAGAGAAATATAAATACCATATGATTTCACCCATATGTGGAATTTAAGAAACAAAATGAAGGAACATATTGGGGGAAAAGAGAGGCAAACCAGGAAACATACTCTTAACTGTAAGGAACAAACTGATGGTTACTGGAGGGGGGAAATGGGTGGGGAGATGGGTTAAATGGGTGATGGATATATTCTGTCTTTTGTAACTGTTTTCTTTCATTTAGCATAATGTTTTAAGGTTCATTCGTGTTGCAGTACTTCATTTCTTATATTGCCAAATAACATTCTATTCTTCTTCATTGATATACCACCTTCTGTATTTAATGGATAGACATGGGGTTGTATCTACTTTTTAGCTATTATTAGTGCTGTTATGAACATCAATGTGCTGCTTTTTGTATGGATATTTGTTTTCAGTTCTCTACGGTATATACCTAGAAGTAGGATTACTTGGTCTATTATGGTAATTTTAAGTTTATTTTTTTTAAATTTAAATTCAGTTAGCCAACATCATTCGTTTCAGTCTTCAGTGATACATCAGTTTTGTATAACATCCATTACTCATCACATCACATGTCCTCCATAATGCCCATCTTTTTGAAAAATTGCTGCACTACTTTCCTCAGTGGCTGTACCACATTTTGTATTCCAAGCAGCAGGATAAAGTAGTTTCAATTTCTTTACAACTCACCCACATTTGTTATTATATATTCTTTTATTTATAGTCATCATAGTGGGTGTGAAATGATATGTCATTTTTCATTTGATTTTCATTTTCCTAATGAATAACTAATAATGGTCAGCATTATTTCATAGGCCTAAAGGCCTTTTGTAACTCTTCTTGTTTTTTTTAAACAGTTAAAATTTTAATTCCAGTGTAGTTAACATACAGTGTTATATTAGTTTCAGGTGTACAATATAATGACTCAACAATTCCATATATTACTCAGTACTCAACAAGGTAAGTGCACTCTTAATCCCTTTCACCTAATTCACCAATCCCCCAACCCACTTCTTCTCTGGTAACCATGTTTGTTTTCTGTAGTTGTTTGGTTTGTCTATTTTTTCTTCCTTTGTTTTGTTTCTCAAGTTCCACATATGAGTGAAATCATATGGCATTTGTCTTTTTCTGACTGACTTATTTGCTTAGCATTATACTCTCTAGCTCCATCCATGTTGTTGAAAATAGCAAGGTTTCATCCTTTTTTATGGCTAAAAAATATTCCACTGTATATAGGTACACCACATCTTTATATATTCATATATCAGTGGATATATGCATGAAGGTTCCTTTTTCTCCACATCCTCACCAACACTTGTTTTTTGTGTTTTTGATTATAGCCATTCTGACAGTTGTGTGGTGATACCAATTTGTGGTTTTGATTTGCATTTCCCTGATGATAAGTGATGTTGAGCATTTTTTCATGTGTCTACTGGCCATCTGTATGTCTTCTTTGGAGAAATGTCCATTCATGTCTTCTGCCCATTTCTAAATTGGATTATTTGAAATATGAGTGATTATTTTGATAAAAGAATATTATGAAAAATTATATGCCAACAACCTGGGCAACCTGGAAGAAATGGATAAATTCCTAGAAACATACAAACTGTCAAATCTGAAACAGGAAGAAATAGAAAAATTGAATAGACAAATAACCAGCAAAGAAATTTTATCAGTAAGGGAATCAGCAAGATGGCAGAGGAGTAGGAGACCTAAATTTCATCTGGTCCCAGGAATTCAGCCAGATAGTTATCAAACCATTCTGAACACCTACAAACTCAACAACAGATTGAAGAACAGAATAGCAGCAATTCTACGAACAGAAAAGCAAACACTTTCTGGAAGACAGGATATGCAGAGAAGTGAATCAGAGGAGATATTTGGGAAGATAGACCATGGGGGGTGGGAGCCTCCGTCAGCCGGCTACTGGCAAGTGATAGAGTAGCAGAGCACAAAATCAGAACTTTTAAAAGTTTGTTCTACTGCAAAGATGGAGCTGAGGAATGGGATCTCAGCTAGGGGTTGTCATAAACCATGATCCATGGCACAGTTGGGCCATTACTCTTTGAGCAGGGACCCAACAAGTGGTGGATCTGGGTAGATCCCTTTCTTCCCCTGGGAGGAGAAGCATGGGAGCACACCACAGGGATCTGCTGGGTTTAGAAATGCCAAACAGGGTCATGTGACAGAGATAGAAATGCTCAGTCACAGGCTAGGTGAGCATGGAGTGAGGCTGGAGACCAGGGAGAGAGGAGGGATTTACTGCTTTTCTCTGAGGGTTCACTGGAGAGTGGGGCCCTGAGTTCTTGGCTCCTCTGGGACTAGAGATGGGGAAGCTGCCGTTTTCATTCTCATCCTTCCAAGCTGTACAGAAAGCTTTCAGGGAACCAAAGCTACTGAGAACCAACCCAAGTAGATGTACAGTAGATGCTTAGTAGATACTAAGTAGATAGTACTTAGCCTGGCCCCTGGCAAGGGCAGTATAATTACACCTCAGGCAAAAACATTTGAGAATCACTGCAACAGGCCCCTGCCCCAGATGATCAGCAAGAACATCCAACCAAGACCAACTTTACCGATCAACGAAAACTGCAAAACTCCAGGACCAGGGGAATAGAGCACATAGATTTCATGGCTTTTCCCGCATGATTCTTTAGTCTTTCAAGTTACTTTTTAAAACTTTCTTTATTTTTTCTTTTTCTATATTTTTGATTTTTCTTCTTTCTTTTTTTCAACCAACATCTTCTTCTGTCAATTCCTTTTCAAAAATTTTTTTAATTTTCATTTTTACAGTCATATTCTATCCCTTCATTATATTTAACCTTATTTTTTGTATATACATAAGTTTTTCTCTCTTTAATATTTTGGGATACGGTTTCCTCTAACAGACCAAAATATACCTTAAATCTAGGATATGACTTTGTTCTAGACTCCAGCCTGATCACCTTCTCTCTTTCTTTTTTTAAAAAATTTTCCTTCTTTTCTCAACCAACTTCTTATCTTATCAATTCCTTTTAAAAAATCTGTTTTAATTTTCACCTTTACAGTCATATTCCATCCTTTCATCATTAATACCCTTCTCTTTGTGTGTGTGTGTATATATATATATATATTTTTTTCTTTCTTTAAAATTTTGGGAGGCAATTTCTTCTAAAAGAACAAAATGTGCCCCAAATCCAGTGTGTGCTTCTGTTCTAGTCATCAACATGATCATATTCTTTTTTTCCCTTTTTTTCCTTTCTTCCCCGCCCCCCACCCCAGTTTTGGGTCTCTTCTGATATGTTTAGTGTATATTTTTCTGGAGTCGTTTTTACCCTATTCATCTATTCTTCTCTGTACAAAGTGACAAAACAAAATCTCACCTCAAAAAAAAAAAAGAGCAAGAGGCAATACTGACTGCCAGGAATATAATACCAACATTAGTCAGATGTCAGAACTAGAGTTCAGAATGACAGTTATAAAGATACTAGCTGAGCTTGAACAAAAACATAGAAGATACTAAAGAATCCCATTCTGGAGAAACAAAAGAACTAAAATCTAACCAAGTCTAAATCAAAGAGACTATTAATAAGGTGCAATAAAATATGGAGGCTCTAATTACTAGGATAAGTGAGGCAGAAGAGAGAATTAGTGATATAGAAGACCAAATGATGGAGAATAATGAAGTTGAGAAAAAGAGAAATAAACAACTACTGGATCACAAGGGGAGAATTTGAGAGATAAGTGATACCATAAGATGAAACAATAGTAGAACATTTGGGATTCCAGAAGAAGAAAGAGAGAGAGGGGCAGAAGGTATATTGGAGCAGATTATAGCAGAGAATTTCCCTAACTTGGGGACAGAAACAGGCATCAAAATCCAGGATGCACAGAAAGCCCCCCTCAAAATCAATAAATATAGGTCAACACCCCATCATCTAAATGTAAAACTTACAAATCTCAGTGACAAAGAGAAAATCCTGAAAGCAGCTCAGGACAAGAGGTCTACCTACAATGGTAGAAACATTAGATTGGCAGCAGACCTATCCACAGAGACAGGCAGGCCAAAAAGGATGGGCATGATATATTCAGAGTACTAAATGAGAAAAATATACATCCAAGAATACTACATGCAGCTAGGCTGTCATTGAAAATAGAAGGAGAGATAAAAAGCTTTCAGAACAAACAAAAATTGAAGAATTTGCAAGCACTAAACCAGCCCTACAGGAAATATTGAAAGGGGTCCTCTAAGCAAAGTAGAGCCTAAAAGTAACATAGAATAGAGACAATACACAGTAGCAGTCATCTTATAAACAATACAATGGCACTAAATTCATATCTTCCAATATTTACCCTGAATGTAAATGGGCTAAATGTCCCAATCAAAAGACACAGGGTATCAGATTGGATAAAAAAAATAAGACCCATGATATTCTGTCTAAAAGAGACTCATTTTAGACCCAAAGACATCTCCAGATTTAAAATGAGGGTGTGGAAAACAATTTATCATGCTAATGGACATCAAAAGAAAGCTGGGGTGGCAATCCTTATATCAAACAAATTAGATTTGAAGCCAAAGAGTATAATAATAGATGAGGAAAGGCACTATATCATACTTAAATGGTTTATCTAACAAGAAGATCTAACAATTTTAAATATCTATGCCCTTAATATGGGAGCAGCAAATTATATAAGCCAATTAATATAAAATCAAAGAGACACATTGGTAATAATACAATAATAGGAGGGTACTTTAACAACACCCTCACTGAAATGAATAGGTCACCTAGGCAAAAGATCAACAAGGAAATAAAGGCTTTAAATGACACACTGGACCAGATGATCTTCACACATATATTCAGAACATTCCATCCCAAAGCAACAGAATACACATTCTTCTCTAGTGCACATGGAACGTTCTCCAGAATAGATTGTATCCTGGGTCACAAATAAGGTCTCAACTGGTACTAAAATACTGGGATCATTTCCTGCATATCTTTGAATCACAATGCTTTGCAACTTGAACTCAATCACAAGAAGAAAGTTAGAAAGAACCCAAACACATGGAGGCTAAAGAGCATCCTAGTAAAGAATGAATGGGTCAATGAGGAAATTAAATAAGAATTTTAAAAATTCATTGAAACAAATGAAAATGAAAACACAACTGTTCAAAATCTTTGGGATGGAGGGAAGGTGGTCCTGAGAGGAAAGTATATAGCAATACAAGCCTTTCTCAAGAAACAAGAAAGGTCTCAAATACACAACCTAACCCTACATCTAAAGGAGCTGGAGAAAGAGTAGCAAATAAAGCCCAAACCCAGCAGGAGAAGAAAAATAATAAAGATCAGAGAAGAAACCAAAGGACAGTCGAACAAATCAATAAAACTAGGATCTGGTTCTTTGAAAGAATTAATAAGATGGATAAAACCCTGGCCAGACTTATCAAAAAGAAAAGAGAAAGAAACCAAATTAATAAAATCATGAATGAAAGAGGAGAGATCACAACCAACACCAAAGAAATACAAACAATTATAAGAACATATTATGAGCAACTATACACCAGCAAATTTGACAATCTGGAAGAAATGGATGCTTTCCTAGAGACATACAAACTACCACAACTGAACCAGGAAGAAATACAAAACCAGAACAGAACCATAGCCAGTAAGGAGATTGAAACAGTCATCAATAATCTCCAAACAAACAAGAGTCCAGGGCCAGATGGCTTCCCAGAGGAATTCTACCAAACAGCTAAAGAAGAATTAATATCTATTCTCCTGAAACTGTTCCAAAAAATAGAAATGGAAGGAAAACTTCCAAAGTCATTTTATGAGGCCAGCATTACCTTGATCCCAAAACCAGACAAAGTCCCCACCAAAAAGGATAATTACAGACCAATATCCTTGATTAACATGGATGCAAAAATTCTCACCAAAATACTAGCCAATAGGATCTAACAGTACATTAAAAGGATTATTCACCATGACAAAGAGGGATTTATTCATGGGCTGCAAATTTGGTTCAACATCCACCAATCAATCAATGTGATACAATACATTAATAAAAGAAAGAACAAGAACCACATGATACTCTCAATAGACGCTGAAAAAGCATTTGGCAAAATACAGAATCCTTTCTTGATCAAAACTCTTCAAAGTGTAGGAATAGAGGGTACATACCACAATATTATCAAAGCCATCTATGAAAAACCCACAGCAAATATCGTTCTCAATGGGAAAAAACCAAGAGCTTTTCCCTTTAGGTCAGGAACATGGCAGGGCTGTACACTATCACCACTATTAACATAGTACTAGAAGTCCTAGCCTCAGTAATCAGACAACAAAAAGAAATAAAAGGCATCTGAATCAGCAAAGAAGAAGTCAAACTCTCACTCTTTGCAGATATGATAATGTGGAAAACCCAAAAGACTCCACTCCAAATCTGGTGGAACATGTATAGGAATTCAGTAAAGTGTTAGGATATAAAAGCAATGCACAGAAATTAGTTGCATTTCTATACACCAACAGCAAGACAGAAGAAAGAGAAATTAAGGAGTCAATCCCATTTACAATTGCACCCAAAACCATAAGACACCTAGGAATAAATCTAATCAAAGAGGCAAAGAATCTGTGTTCAGCAAATTATAGAGTACTCATGAAAGAAATTGAAGAAGACACAAAGAAATGGAAAAACATTCCATGCTCATGAGTTGGAAGAACAAATATTGTGAAAATGTCCATGCTACCTAGATCAATCTACAGATTTAATGCAATCTCTATCAAAATACCATCAACTTTTTTCAAAGAAATGGAACAAATAATCCTAAAATTTGTATGGAACCAGAAAAGACACCGAATAGCCAGAGGAATGTTGAAAAAGAAAACCAATGTTGGTGACATCACAATTCTAGACTTCAAGCTCTATTACAAAGCTGTCATCATCAAGACAGTATGGTACCGGCATAAAAACAGACCCATAGATCAATGGAACAGAATAAAGAGCTCAGAAATGGACCCTCAACTCTATGGTCAACTTATCTTTGACAAAGCAGGAAAGAATGTCCAATGGAAAAAAGATAGTCTCTTCAACAAATGGTGTTGAGAAAATTGGACAGTCACATGTAGAAGAAGGATACTGTACCATTCCCTTACACCACACACAAAATAGACTCAAAATTGATCAGAGACCTCAATGTGAGACAGGAATCCATCAAAATCCTTGAAGAAAACACAGGCAGTAACCTCTTCAAACTCAGCCACAGCAACTTCTTCCTAGACACATCAACAAAGGCAAGGGAAGCAAGGGCAAAAATGTACTCTTGGGACCTCATCAAGATCAAAAGCTTTTGCACAGCAAAGGAAACAGTCAACAAAACCCAAGGACAACTGACAGAATGGGAGAAGATATTTGCCAATGACATACCAGATAAAGGGCTAGTATCCAATATCTATAAAGAATTTATTAAACTCAACACCCAAAGAACAAATAATCCAACCAAGGAATGGGTAGAAGACATGAACAGACACTTCTGCAAAGAAGACATCCATATGGCCAACAGACACAAGAAAAAGTGTTCAACATCACTGGGCATCAGGGAAATACAAATCAAAGCCACAGTGAGATACCACCTCACACCAGTTAGAATGCCTACAATTAACCAGTCAGGAAAGGACAGGTGTTGGCAAGGATGTGGAGAAAGGGGAACCCTCCTACGGTGTTGGTAGGAATGCAAGCTGGTGCAGCCAGTGTGGAAAACAGTATGGAGGTTTTTCAAAATGTTGAAAATAGAGCTACCCTATGATCCAACAATCGCACTACTGGGTATTTACCTTAAAGATACAAATGTAGTGATCCAAATGGGTACAGTGTACACACATGTTTATAGCAGCAATGTCCACAATAGCCAAACTCTGGAATGAGCCTAGATTTCTGTCACCAGATAAATGGATAAAGATGTGGTGCATATACAAAATGGAATACTATAGAGCCATCAAAACCCCCATGAAATCTTGCCATTCACAATGACGTGGATGTAACTAGAGGGTATTATGCTGAGCTAAGTAAGTCATTCAAAGAAAAAGAATTATTATATGATCTCTCTGATATGAGGAATTTGAAAGGCAGTGTGGGGGGTCTTAGGGGAAGGGAGGGAAAAATGAAACAAGATCGGACTGGGGAAGGAGACAAACCATAAGAGCCTCTTAATCTTAGGAAAGAAAGAGAGGGTTGCTGGAGGGAAGGGGAGCAGGAGGGATGGGGTGGAGGGATGGGGTGGCTGGGGGATGGACATTAGGGGAGGGTATGTGCTATGGTGAGCCCTGTGAATTGAGTAAGACTGATGATTCTCAGACCTGTATCCCTGAAACAAATAATACATTACATGTTGATAAAAAAGAGAGAGAAGAAAACCTCAATGGGATACCACTTCACACCAGTCAAAATGGCTAAAATTAACAAGTCAGGAAATGATAGATGCTGGTGAGTATGGGGAGAAAGGGGAACCCTTCTACACTGTTTTTGGGAATGCAAGCTGGTGCAGGAACTTTGGAAAATAGTTTGAAGTTTCCTCAAAAAGTTGAAAACAGAGATACCTACGTCCCAGCAATTGCACTACTGGGTATTTTGTAGTGCACCCCAGTGTTAATAACAGCAATGTCCACAATAGCTAAACTATGGAAGTGCCTAGATGTCCATCAACAGATGAATGGATAAAGAAGATATGGTACATATATACAATGGGATATTATCTCGCCATCAAAAAATGATATCTTGCCATTTGCAATGATGTGGATGGAACTTGAGGGTTATTATGCTAAGTGAAATAAGTCAATCAGAGAAAGACAGTTATATCATCTCACTGATATGAGGAATTTGAGAAACAAGACAGGATCATAGAAGAATTGAGGGGGAAATGAAACAAGATGAAACAAGAGAGGGAGACAAACCATAAGAGACTCTTAATCTCAGGAAACAAACTTAGGGTTGCTTGAGTGGGGGGTGGGGTGGGGTGGGAAGGATGGGGTGTCTGAGTGATGGACATTGGGGAGGGTGTGTGCTATTGTGAATGCTGTGAATTGTGTAAGACTAATGAATCACAGACTTGTACCCCTGAAACAAGTAATACATTATATGTCAATTAAAAAAAAAGAAATTGTGTCAGTCATCAACAACCTCCCAACAAGCCAAAGTCCAGGGCCTGACAACTTCCCAGGGAATTCTACCAGAAATTTAAAGAAGAATTAATAGCTATTCTTCTTAAACTGTTCCAAAAAGTTAAAAAAGAAGGAACACTTCCCAACTTACTCTTTTTTTTTCAGACACATTTATTCAGTGTCATGATCAGACTATTACATTTAGCAATCAACAGCATGGGTAGAAATTAAAAAAAAACTACATTAAAGTCCTTTGTTGGAATGTTTTAAACTTTCCACAGAACAGAAACTAAAATAACCTGTTATACAATTAGTCACAAATCCAGTCCTCGAGTTTTTTGCCCATGCACATGAGTACTGTCCAAAACATGTCTTCTCTGTAGCAGCTAGGCCCTGCCACCACTGGCTTGGCTGACTTCACAAATCTGTTGTAACCTGTAGCTTCCCTGTCACTTCTCTGACTCTATTCTCCTGCTAAGCTTTGTTTCCTAGCAGTAATTAAAACCTTCTGCCACTTCCATAGCTACTGCTGCTGTTGGAATTGCCATAACCACCTTGGTTTTGTAGTTTGGCAAAGTATTGGCCTCCACCACCATAGGAGCCAGGGCTTCTGCCTCCAAAATTTCCTCCTTTCATGGATCTAAAATTTGAGGATTGATTGTTGTAATTGCCAAAATCATTATAGATTCCACCACTTCCAAAGTAGCTTCCATCATTACTAAACCCATTATAGCCATCTCCACTGTCAGCATATCCACCACCACCTTGACTGCCACCAAGACCACCTCACCCACTGAAGTTCCCTCCATGACCAAAGTTGCCATTCCCACTGAAACCACCTCCACAATCACCAGCAAACTTTCCGATACCACTTTGGCCTCTTTGGCTGGATAAAGCACTAGCCATTTCTTGCTTAGATAGGGCTGTCTTTACTTCATAGCTGTGGCCATTCACAGTGTGGTATTTTTGAATGACACTGTTGTCTACAGAGTCATGGTCATCAAATGTTACAAAAGCAAAACCTCTGTTTTTGCCACTGCCTCAGTCATTCATGATCTCAGTCACTTCAATTTCCCCACACTGTTCAAAATAATTTCTTAGATGATGTTCTCCAGTGTCTTCTTTAATGCCACCAACAAAAGTCTTGTTCACAGTTATGTGGGCACCAGGTCTTTGAGAATCTTCTCTTGAGACAGCCCTGTTTGGTTCTACAACTGTTCCATTCACCTTGTGTGGCCTTAGATTCATGGCTGCATCCACCTCCTCCACAGGGGCATAGGTGACAAACCCAAAGTCTCTGGAGCACTTGGTGTTTGGATCTCTCATTACCACACAGTCTGTAAGTGTTCCCCATTGCTCAAAATGGCTCCTCAGACTCTCATCAGTTGTTTCAAAGCTCAAACCTCTGATAAAGAGCTTCTGCAGCTGTTCAGGCTCTTTGGGACACTCCGACTTAGGCATGACAGTGGTGGGAGGGGAGATTTTAATGATGCTTACTCAGCAGAGTCCATGGGCAGAAAGGAGTAATCTAACAAATGTAACTCTTCCCAACTCATTCTATGGGACCACCATGACCTTATTTTCCAAACTGGACAAAGACTCCACTAAAATGGAGAGTTAAAAGCTAATATCCCTGATGAACATGGATGCAAAAATTCTCAATAAGACACTAGCATATTGAATGCAATGGCACATTAAAAGAATTATTCACCACGATCAAGTGGGATTTATTCCTGGGCTGCAGGGCTTGTCAATATTCACAAATCAATCAGTGTGATACACTACATTAATAAAAGAAAGGATGAGAGCCACATGATCCTCTCAAAAGATGCAGAATGTATTTTTGAAAAATATTTTATTTATTTATTTGACAGAGAGGCAGGCAGAGAGAGAGAGGGGGAAGCAGGCTCCCTGCTGAGCAAAGAG
>RCUC01016137.1:0-14018 GCA_003697995.1 Taxidea taxus jeffersonii
CTATCTCTTCACTAGCCGGGCTTCCCCAGTCCCTCGGCAGCCCAGCACTCTCCCCCAACAGGCCAGCTTTAGGCTCCAAGTCCCTTGCAGGCACTTTTGTTTGGCCCACATCGTGTTTAAATATGTTCGGATTTAGATTCTAAACATAAAAAATAAAATCAGGAGATTTTACATGACACCCCAGATTTTCAGCTTCTCTTAAGAAATCAGAAGCTCGGGACACCTGGGTGGCTCAGTTGGTTAAGCGGCTGCCTTCGGCTCAGGTCATGATCCCAGCGTCCTGGGATCGAGTCCCACATGGGGCTCCTTGCTCAGCAATGAGCCTGCTTCTCCCTCTGCCTCTGCCTGCCATTCTGTCTGCCTGTGCTCGCTCCTGCGCTCTATATCTGACAAATAAATAAATTTTTTTCAAAAATCTTTAAAAAAAAAGAAGAAAGAAATCAGAAGCTCCAGGAGCGCCTGGGTGGCTCAGTCAGTTAAGCTGCTGCCCTCGGGTCAGGCCATGATCCCAGAGTCCTGGGATCGAGTCCCTCATTGGGCTCCTTGCTCGGCGGGAAGCCTGCTTCTCTCTCTGCCTCTGCCTGCTTGTGTTCTCTCTCTCTCTGTCTCTCTGGCAAATAAATAAATAACAAATAAAATTTTGTTTTTTTAAAGATTTTATTTATTTATTTGACAGAGATCACAAGCAGGCAGAGAGAGAGAGGAAGGGAAGCAGGATCCCCACTGAGCAGAGAGCCCGACGTGGGGCTCCATCCCAGGACCCTGGGATCATGACCAGAGCCGAAGGCAGAGGCTTAACCACTGAGCCACCCAGGTGTCCCCATAAATAACAAATAAAATTAAAAAAAAAGAAATCAAAAGCTCTGGGGATGCCTGGGTGGCTTAGTCAATTGGGTGTCTGCCTTTGGCTCAGGTTGTGATCTCAGGATCCTGTGATCGAGCCCCACATTGGGCCCTCCACTTGGCGGGGAATCTGCTTTTCCTTTTCACTCTCCCTCTGTGCTCACTCTCTCTCTCACTAAAAAAAAAAAAAAAAAAAAAAAAATCAGAAGTTCTGGGGATGCCCGGGTGGTGCCATCAGTTAAGCGTCTGCCTTCAGCTCAGGTCATGATCCCGGGGTCTTGGAATCGAGTCCCACGTCGGGCTCCTTGCTTCTCTCTCTGCCTGCCGCTCCCCCTGCTTGTGTGTACCCTCTCTCTCGCTCTCTTCCTCTGACTAATAAATAAATAATATCTTAAAAGAAATAAAGATATCAGGAGTTCTGGTAACGTTGGACCTGTGTTTCATTGCACCAGCCGTCAGGAGGTGCCAATCAGGAGATGCTACGTAATCAACGGGACATGTACTCTCTGTCAGCGTAGGCCCTATGCTCCTTGGCCTGGCCTGCTTCCCTCCCTCACTGCTTGCCTGACCCCGTTTGTCGCCCCCGATGTTTTCTCTCTACAAACCTTTCTTCTTGCTGTTCTTTTTTGCCCAGAAAGCTCTTCCTTTCCTCAACCTTGCATTTTATAAGGTTCTTTAACCCCAAATACAAAATTCTTTACACTCGCTTTTCTGTGGCACCCACAGCACTCGACAGAGTCCTCTATGTAGCAATGAACAGAGAGGTTTGTGCATGTGTCTAGAGCTGCCACTGGATTCGAGCTCCTGGAAGCCAGAGACACTGCCCAGGGTAACTCTAGGATTCTCACCTAGGAGGAGCTTTGGGGCAGTCATCTGATTGGAAGGGACAACTACCAGGGGTCTTGTCCTGAAACAGTGTGCGTACAGCAAGTGTGGACACACCTCTCCTCCTTAGATTCTGAGTGTATTCAGGTGGCTTGAGCAAGCACGCTGTGTGGCACCATGGAGAACGCAAAGTGGAATGTGACACAGTCAATGTCAGTGACATACCATGGTCTCGGGGTCTGGGCTTCATTGACTTGGAGGTTCTTGCTCTGCCTTAAGTGGTTTTCCTCTACAGGTTTAGTGACGCTCACTTCCGAGAGAGTGCCATTTGCACAAAGGGCTCGTGACCAGATCCTCCGGGTTTCGCCTGAGGCCAAGAATCGAGGTGCTGGGGTCTCTGGGTCAATGTCCTGAAGCCAACTGACCTCTAGGTCTGCAAACTTTACAGTGGTTATTAAATCGAGTCTTGGATTCAATAAGGCACTCATGTGCCCAGAACTCTCCACCATCCTCCAAGGCTCGACCCTAACCCACCTTTCCAACTTCTTCTCCCACTGCTCTGCCCAAGGCACGTTCCTCCAGCCACACTGACTTTCTGGCCATTCCTCACAGGAGTCAAGTGCACTCAAGCCTCAAGGTCTTTGACCTGCCCTATTTCCTCTGTGAGTTGCTCCAGCCTCCCAGGATAGCCACATCTTACTCGGTCGTGTCATTTATTTTTTTTTTTAGATTTTATTTATTTGACAGGCAGAGATCACAAGTAGGCAGAGAGGCAGGCAGAGAGAGAGGAGGAAGCAGGCTCCCCGCTGAGCAGAGAGCCCAACGCGGGGCTCGATCCCAGGACCCTGAGATCATGACCTGAGCAGAAGGCAGAGGCTTAACCCACTGAGCCACCCAGGCGCCCCTCGGTCGTGTCATTTAGATGGCTCATCGAAGCCCGCTCTGGCCACCATTCGAAAATTTTAAGCCCCACCTGTACTTGCCTGCTAGCCCCCTTTCTGGGTCATTCTGCCCCATTATCCCGGAATGTAAGCTTGGTGAGGGTAGGGAATGTTTTCTGGTTTGTTCCCAGCTCCATCCACAGCACTCAGGACTGTACGAGACACACAGTTCATCCTCAATAAATGTATGAATGCTTACATCACACTGTGCCAGGTGCTGTGAGGGATACCAACCAAAAGGCAGCAGTTCACGTGCTTGCCCTTGAGAAATTTCCAGTCGAAGCTGCGGGAAGGTACAGAAAACAACGCGGGAAATGCAGCAAACAAATAAACAGAAATGCTCAGAGAAAGGCAAGACGGACCAGTGTGGTTGGAACTGCTTTGGAAGACTTCTTAGAATAGATGAGAACTGAACTAGACCTTGAAGGCCAGAGCTTGGACTAGACCTAGTTCTAGACCTTGAGCTAGAGCTTGGGAGAGGCAGACAGACAGGGAAACAGAAAGAGAAAGAGAAATAAGTGAGCAGCAGTCACTTTTATGGCTGGCTCTCAGAAGCAATAAGGAGCCACGGAAGACTTTTATGAGCAAGGTGGTGACCTAAAAGTGACGCTGGGGAGATCTGGTTTTCTGAGATCAAAGATCAAAACGTCTTTAATTCTTTCCTGGAGGCCGGAAGGTTGGGGGAAGAGTAGTCGAGGTGTTGGCAGTCAGGAACAATGTCGACCTCCACCCAGCTTCCGGCTCCACCATCAGACCCCAGGGGCTGCGAGGCTGGTTCTTCCCTGGGCCCGGCTACTGGGGGGGTGGGGTGGGTGGTTGCTGCTCTATGAAAAGAGGATGCCCTTGGGGCCTGGCACCCCTCTTCTTTCCTGAACCTCGTGAAAGCAGTCTATATCCTGCCCAGTCGCTCCATGGCCTCACTCCCTTTGGGCCGCTAACTCTTCCGCTCTGGAATTGGCTCTGTTCTCCTTCCCAGCACTTGGGTCTCTGAAAGAGGAAGGGCTGCCATTCGCCCGCATCCCGGGCTCCTCCTTTGGCTTTTGGTTTGGTCTGAGGTACTTTCGTTGCCGCCACCACCCCAGCATCTCAGCGGGGATCTCCCACAACCTTTTCAATGCACCCTCTCCCCACCGTGCCTGACCCTATGTAGGTCCTGTGCCCTCCCCTGGTCTAGTCTCCCCTCACTGTTGGCAGCGTTTCATAGCATTGTTACTGCCTCTTAGCCACTTAGCTAGCATCAGTGTCTGTCTGTCCGTCAGTGTCTCATCTCGTCAGCCTCCAGACTCCTCAGTTTAAAGATTCAAATGCCTCATTTGCATGTTAGTGCCCCACACCTTCTTGCCCTGAAAAGTCTCCATTGTTTGTTGGATTTCAGCAGGTAGAGTAATTCACATTCAGCCTCGCCCTCATTCACGCAGCCTCTTTGAGGAGGAGGCGGCCATTTGCATAGCCTTTGTGGATTTGTCAAAATCCACACTCTAATATGCACACACAGCCTCACCCCCCGGGTCGCTTTGCCTACCTGCCTGTTGGACAGTTCCCTAAACAAGCAAGGGATTGAGAGCCTCAGTCTGGAAAACACTGGGCTGGCGGGGGCGGGGCGGGGGGGCAGGGAAGGCGTGGGAACAGCCAAAGCCATTGCGCCCTCGCCCCAAATTGTTCTATCTCTCCCAGATCCCCTCACCCGGATCGCCTTTTCTCACTGTACTAGTTAGAACCAGGCAACTACAGGACCGCAATCCTGCCTCATCGCTGGCATCCCCAGGGCTGAGTGGGGGCTGCATGCACTCTGTGCTCAGAACGGAAGGCCAGCCTCCCCACTTCTCAGCCACAGTAGCGAAGGCCAGTCATGTCACCTCTCTGCAGCCTCCATTTCCAGGATGGCAACCCCCCCTTGCAAATTTGATGAGGTTCGCTTTGTGATGCAATGTAGAGTTTATTTTTGTCAGTGTTCCACGAGTGTTCGAGGAAAATGGATACCGTTGGCTCTGGAACAATGTGGGGGTTAGGGACGCCATCCCTGCGCGCTGTTGGAAATCTGCAAAGAGCTTTTGACCCCACCTATGCTTAGCCTACTCTCCCCAAATAGTGTACAGTTGATGTGAGGCCTTACTGATAACATCAACAATCAATTAATACATGTCTTTGTATGTTCTCTGTATTATATACCATCTTCTCACGATAAAGTAAGCTAGAGAAAAGGAAGTGTTATTGGGTGGGGGCGCCTGGGTGGCTCAGTCTGTTGGGTATCCGACTCTTGGGCTCAGCTCAGGTTTTGATCTCCCGGGAGTGAGTTCAAGCCCTGCTTTGGGCTCCACGCTTGGTGTGGAGACTACTTTTAAAAAAGAGATAGGAAGGAAGGAAGGAAGGAAAGAAGGAAGGAAGGAAGGAAAAAAGGGAGAAAAGAATACCTTATTAGGAAAATCTTAAGGAAGAGAAAATGTATTTCCAGTACTCTGCTGTATTAGTTGATGTGGTGTGTTCTGTGTTCTGCGGTGTGGATCAAGTTTGTGGATCATGTTGGTCGAATTAATATTCTTGCTAATTTTATGGGGCGCCTGGGTGGCTCAGTGGGTTAAGCCTCTGCCTTCCACTCAGGTCATGATCTCAGGGTCCTGGGATGGAGACCGGCATCAGGCTCTCTGCTCAGCGGGGTGCCTGCTTCCCCTCACTCTCTGCCTGCCTCTCTGCCTACTTGTGATCTCTCTCTGTCAAATAAATAATTAAAATCTTTTTTAAAAATTTAAAAGATTTTCTTGCTAATTTTTTTTTTTGTCTATTGGACCTATCAGTTACTGAGAGACATGTTAAAAATCTCCCATCATGGGACGCCTGGGTGGCTCAGCTGGTTAAGCAGCTGCCTTCGGCTCAGGTCATGATCCCAGCGTCCTGGGATGGAGTCCCATATCGGGCTCCTTGCTCAGCAGGGAGCCTGCTTCTCCCTCTGCCTCTGCCTGCCACTCTGTCTGCCTGTGCTCGCTCCTGTGCTCTCTCTCTATCTGACAAATAAATAAATAAAATCTTTTAAAAAAAATCTCCTTTAAAAAAAAAATCTCCCATCATGAGACTGGATGGTAGTAGATTTGTCAAATTCTTTTTTTTAAAGATTTTATTTGTGTATTTTAGAGAGAGATGGAGGGAGGGTGCAAGCAGAGAGAGGGACAGAGAGAGAGGGAGAGAAAGAATCTCAAGCAGACTCCGCACCGAGCCTGGAGCCCAGTGTGGGACTTGATGCCACGACCCTGAGACCATGACCCAAGTGAGAATCAAGAGTCGGACACTTAACCTACTGAGCCACCCAGGTGCCCTGGATTTGTCAAATTCTATGTAGACTTTAGCTGTAATACATTTGTGCTTGTTTTTACCATCTAATTTTGTGTCATTTATCCCATTTTTTAATGTTTCTTTTTGTCCTTTCCTCTTTGACTTCTTTTCAATGTTGGGATCCTGGGATTCTTTTTCTCAGTACAAGGAAGTATTTTATCTTTTGTAAAATAGGCATAATAGTAGTGCCTACCACAGGGTTTGTTGTAAGGATTAAATGAGATGAAGAACCTCACTCTGAAGGTTAATCCAGTGCCTAACATATAGTAAGCACTAATAAATGGGAACTATTATTAGAAGTCCTAGTACGCTATCATCTTTAGGGTTCCCTTGTGTCTTACGGTTCCCCTTCTATTGTTCTCCTTTCTGCTGACATTGTCCCATTTGTTCTCAGTCCTTTTCTTTCATTTCTCCTTTACTGCCATTCAGTTTCCTGTTTCCTCTTACTCCTTCATCCCCAGGCGAGCTCCGTGTGTAAGTGGCAATGGCAATGGTAAATCCCCTTAAAGAAGAGAGTCAGCATGGAGGGGCTTGGTGGCCCAGTGAGGGCAGGGGCGAGACAGCAGTGCCTTGTCTACTGAGTCCCATTCCTCAAGGTGACAAAGATACCACCCAACATGAATCCAGCCCTACGCATCACTCTAGGTTGGCTCTGACGAAATCAGATCTGCTGTGATCATCGGTTTCTGTGAAGTGGGTACAAAGCCATAGAACTCGCCGCCTAGGGTCCAGCTGCATTCCTCAGTACAGCTGGAAACAGCTGGGGCCTCCAGGTCCACTCTCAAAAGGAGTCCTGCCGTGGGAGAGTGGGTGTCACCTCACTAGGAATTTGTATATGTACAAACCAGAACCTGGAAAGAGGAACCATTTCTGCTCGAACACATTGTGGTCAGAGGAAAATTTTGTCATCATTGTTGTGACAGAGCTGCAACTAAATTTAGCAAGCTGTGTATTTTTGTGTGTCTGTGCGTACATGATGCTCGGAGAAAGCGACACACGGTGTTTCCGAAAAGCAAAAACTCCCCAGACCAAAAATGAAGCCCTCTTCTGATTTGGTATCTGATCGCCATGGCGATCCCTTACTCCACTTACTTCAGAGTTTGCTTTTTTTCAGTGTCCTTTGGAGCATGACATTCTTTCAGGAGAGACTGTGTCACTGGAGGAACATTGGCACTTGGTGGAGTTTTGGGTGTTTTTCTGTTCTCTGGTGGTTTCCACACTTGGATTGACATAAACAGAGGTGTTGAACTTCCATATTACGAATGGGCCTCACTCAAAAATCTTTTTTTAAAAACGATTTCTATTTATTCATTTGAGAGAGCGAGAGAGCAGGGGGAGGAGCAGAGGGAGACAGAGAAGCAGACTTCCCGCTGAGCGCAGAGCCCAATGGACAACGCTGGGCTGGATCCCAGGACCCTGAGATCATGAGCAGAGTCAAAGTCAGATGCTCCACTGATTGAGCCACCCGGGCACCCCTGAAGTTTCTCTAATACAAAAGTGTAATTGCAACTTTTGGTGTAGAGGAAATGCAATATATTTCTGGCCATTAACATTGATAATCACAAAATGCCTCTCTGTGATTCAGAAGTTCTGAAAAAACAAACGGTGTGTAATGTGTTGGATCTGTCTTCCTGGAAACAGGAAACAGGGGCAATTTAGTTTCTTGCATGCCACAGAAAGGATATGGAGTAGCAGATGAGATAAACATGCTGCGGATAGGGGTGCAACGTGGGAAAAGGAACGGAGATAAGAGGGAAAGAGAGTTTTCCAATTTTAGTAGTCAGATAAATATTTGATTGAAGTGACTCTGAGTGGGTTTTACTTCCCTTAGCATGTTCCAGACCAGTGGAGCTCCAAATGTTTCATCTCAAGACCCCTTTAAGTTCTTACAAATCACCCAGGACCCTAGGCTCTGTCTCAGAGCTCTTTACTTCCTGGGGAACCGAACCTGTGACAAGCGTCCAGCCCAAGTTCTACCACATTGTTGCTTAAAGTATTGAAGCAACTAGTTTCCTCAGTTACAGGTACAGTTGACCTTAAACAAACTACATTTAGTAGCTTCTAGACACATGTGGGGGTTATTTGATGCTGTGAACTAGTTCTTTAAATCTCCTAAGGCATTTTTCCATCATAGGATTTATTAAAAAGAAGGTGTAATTGTTAGGGAAATGCGAATCAAACCCACAACAAGATGCGGAGGGTTATTATTTTTAAAAACAACAGGAAATAAGTGTGGGTGAGGACGCGGAGAAGTTGGAATGCTCATGCATTGCGGCGGAACGTGCAATGGGACAGCCGTTGCGGAACACAGTTTGGCGATGCCTCAAAAACTTAAACGTGGACTTCCCGCATTGATGTTCTGGAATGCTGGTGTGGTCTGGAGCCAATGGCCAAGAAAGAATTCTTGAGATGTCTTTGATGCAGAAAAGTGATTTTATGAAAGCACGAGGACAGAACCCGTGGGCAGCTGGGGCAGCTGCTGTGGGGTTGTGAGGGGTAGCAGATTATATACTGGGGAGCTGGGGGAGGCAAGGAAAAAGGGGGGTGTCCAAAAGGATTTTTGCATGCTAAAGAAGACTCACGGGATCCTGGAGGCCTGGCTGTTGTCAAGCCATGGCTGTTTTTCCTTCTAGTAAAAACATTAGGACAGTTGGGAGTTACCTGGAGGAATGTTATACTCTGCCTTTCTCAGGTCCTCGTCAATGGACTGCAGGTGGTAAAGAAATTTAATTTTGTTTCCTTTCCCTTCTGCCTCGGGCTCCCACATGGCTCATGGAGGGCTCCAGGAAATTGAGTTATGGGTCTCTGGAAGTTAGGTTATGGATAAGAATGCTTTTTCCTTGTAAATCGCTAAGTGATTGGTAAACAGGTGGAGACGCAGGTCTTGCAGGACTGTGATCTGTGTCCGTTCCCTGTCTGTTTTTCCTTCCTTTAGCTTTAGGGCAGCCAGGAGCCCCCGGGGGAGTGTCACACGCGACCCACCTGGGAGAGGCGGTGGGGAGGTGGGGGGTTTGCGGGGTGTCAGCCTGTGCTTTGTCCTCAGCTTGCCTTCTGCTCCCTCATCATGTGATCCAGCAAGTCCACTTCTAGGTATATATCCAAAAAAAAGTTCAAAGCAGTGACTTAAACAAATATTTGTACACCCAGGTGCTGAACAGCATTATTCACAGTGGCTAAAACACGGAAGCAACCCAAGAGTCCATTGATGGATGAATGAATAAGCAAATTGCAGTATATACTTGGGATGGAATGGACTGGAATGTCCAGCGGTCTTAAAAGGAAAGGCAACTCCAGCACATGCTACAACAGCGGCGAACATGGAAGATACTGTGCTAACTGGAAGGAGCCAGTAACAAAAGGACAGATACAGTATTATATTACTCCTCTTCGATCAGGTATCTAGAAGAGTCAGATTCACAGAGACAAAAAATAGAATAGTGGCTGCCAGAGGCTGGGGGGAGGGGGAAGTGGGGAGTTATTGCTTCATACGCACAGTTTCAGTTTGCAATGATGAGATAGTTCTGTTGTTGGACGGCGGTGATGGTTACACAACAGTGTAAATCTATTTAATGCCACTGACTTGGACACTTAAAATGGTTAAAATGGAAAAAAAAGGGAATGAAATGGTTAAAAAGGAAAATGTCATGTGTATTCTACCACAGTAAAAAACGTAAACAAGTTTTCTTTAACAAGATTTTATTCAGGGGTGCACCTGGGTGGCTCAGTTAGTTAGGCATCTGCCTTCGGCTCGGGTCATGATCCCGGGGTCCTAGGATTGAGCCCCGCATTGGGCTCCCTGCTCAGCAGTAAGTCTGTTGCACCCTCTACCCCTCCGCAAACTCGTGCTCTCTCGCTCTCTCTCTCTCTCAAATAAATAAATCTTTTTTTAAAATATGTTATTCATTTATTTGAGAGAGCTAGTGAGAGAGAGCGTGAGCAGGGGAGATAGGAAGAAGCAGGCTCGTGGAGCACGGTGCCTGACATGGGGCTCAATCCCAGGACCCTGGGATCATGACCAGAGCAGAAGGCTGATGCTCAACTGACTGAGCCACCTGGGTGCCCCCTAAACAAGTTTTAAAGTACAAATACATCTGAAGTCTTGCAATACATGAGTAAAAGGGTTGCATTAAATAGTTAACGAATCATTCCTTTTTATTGCCAAATGATGGTTCTTTGTATGGATACACCACCTGGAAAACATGAGGCTAGGTGAAAGAAGCCAAAAATCACAAAAGATCACATATTGTCCGATTCTACTTACATGAGATGTCCAGAGGAGACACGTCTATAGAGAGAAAAACTAGTTGAATGGTTGCCTAGGGCCAGGCAGAGACATGGGAGGGAAAGAGACATGACAGCTAATGGTGTTAATGGACCCAAGGGTTTTAGGGGCAAGTGATGACAATGTTTTAAATTGATCACGGTGATGATCATGCAACACAACAGATGTACTGAAAATCACTGAATTCAATTTAAATGAGTGAATTATATCTCAATAATGCTGTTGTTAACAAAAAGAGTAGCAAAAACCAAAATAATAGAATGACTCTCTAGAGGAATGACTTTGTTAATTGACCTTGGAAATTAAACTTTGATACCTCAGTGTGGGAAAGTTGATGGGTTTTCTTGTATTTCCCTTCCATCATTCAGTAAATATTTATTAAAAACTTTCTGTGGGCAGATAACACTATTGAAGGTACAGAGCTTTGCGCAGTGGCAGTATCGTAGCCAATGAGGTTTATCCGAGGCGCGATTATTGCTAATTGAAGGTACAGAGCAATCTATAAAAAATGTTGTTTTAAAATATGGTGTCTTCTGGGGGCACCTGGATGGCTCAGTTGGTTAAGCATCTGCCTTCTCCTCAGGTCATGATCCCAGAATCCTGGGATTGAGCCCCATATTGGGCTCACTGCTCAGTGCGGAGTCTGCTTCTCCCTCTCCTTCTAATACTCCCTCCTGCTTGTGCTCTCTCTCTAATAAATAAATAAAATTTAAAGAAATATGGTGTCTGCATAGATCAACGGAACAAAGAGCCCAGTGGATTAATCTTTGACAATGGAGGCAATAATAAACAATAGGGAAAGACAATCTTTTCAATAAATGGTGCTGGGAAAACTGGACAGCTACATGGAAAACAATGAAACTGGACCACCTTCTTATACCGTATACAAAACAAACTCAAAATGGATTTAAGACTTAAATATAAGACCTGAAACTATAAAATTCTTTTTTTTAAAGATTTTATTCATTCATTTGAGAGAGAGCAAGTGAGTGAGGGAGAGCACAGCTTGGGAGAGAGCCAGAGGGAGAGGGAGAAGCTGAGTCCCCATGGAGTAGGGAACTCAATTCTGGGCGCAGTGCCAGGATCCTGGGACTATGACCCAAGCTGAAGGCAGACGTCTAACCAACTGGGTTAGACCCAGGTGCCCAGAAACCATAAAACTAAAAGGAAACCTAGGCAGTAATCTCTTGGACATGAGCCTTAGCAATATTTTTCTGGATTTGTCTCCTGAGGCAAGGGAAACAAAAGCAAAAATAAACTACTGGGGGGACGCCTGGGTGGCTCAGTTGGTTAAGCGGCTACCTTCGGCTCAGGTCATGATCCCAGCGTCCTGGGATCGAGTCCCACATCGGGCTCCTTGCTCAGCAGGGAGCCTGCTTCTCCCTCTGCCTCTGCCTGCCACTCTGTCTTCCTATGCTCACTCTCTCTGACAAATAAATAAATAAAATATTTAAAAAATAAAAATAAAAAAATAAACTACTGGGACTCCGTCAAACTAAAAAGCTTCTGCACAGCAAAAGAAACCATCAACAAAGTGAAAAGGCAACCTACTGAATGGGAGAAGATATTTGCAAATTATATATAAACCTGATAAGGGATTAATATCTAAAATATTATAAAGAACTCAAGTAACTGAACACCAAAAAAATAAAATAAAAATAAAAACAAAAAACCCCAAATAATCTGACCAAAAATGGGCAGAGAACCTGAATAGGCATTTTCCCAAAGACAGCAGATGGGCAACAGACACATGAAAACATTCTCAACATCACTGATCATCAGGGAAATACAAATCAAAACCACAATGAGATACTACCTCACACCTGTCAGAATGTTGGTATTGGACACCTGGGAGGCTCAGTTGGTTAGGCGTCTGACTCTTCATTCCACTCAGGTCATGATTGCAGGGTCGTGGAATTGAATTCCACACTGGGATCCGTGCTGAGCGTGAAGCCTACTTAAGCTTCTCTCTCTCCCTCTCCCTCTGCCCCTCCTCCCTCTCCCTCTCTAGAAAACGAACAAACAAGAGTGGTTGGTATTGAAAAAGCAAGAAATAAGTATTGACAAGGATGTGGAGAAAAGGAAACCCCTGTGCACTGTTGCTAGGAAAGCAAGTTGGTGCAACCACTATGGAGAACAGTATGGAGGCTCCTCAAAAATTAAAAATAGAAATGCCACTATGACCCCGTGATTCCATTAGTGAGTATTTGTCCAAAGGAAACAAGAATACTAATTTGGAAAGATACATGCACCCCTATGTTTATTGTAGTGCTACTTACAATAGCCAAGATATAGAAGCAACCGAAGGGATAAAGAAGGGATAAAGAAGATGTGGTGTGCATAGGTACACACACACAGACAGACAGACAGACACACACACAAACACACTGCAATATTATGCAGCCATAAAAAAGCATAGAATCTCACCATTTGTGACAGCATGCCTGGACCTAGTGTACTATGGGAAGTAAGTCAGACAGAAAAACACAAATACCATATGATTTCACTTACATGTGGAATCTAAAAACCAAAACAAGCGAAAAAACAAACGAAAAAGCAGAAATAGAGTCATAAATACTAACTGGGGGTTGTCAAAAGGGAGGGAGGTGAGGGGATGGGCGAAATAGGCCAAAGGGATTAAGACGTGCAGACTTCCGGTTGTAAACAAATCCGTTACGGGGATGAAAAGTACAGCATAAGGAACATAGTCCATACAATAATAACTTTGTATGGTGACTACACTTATAGTGGTAAGCATTTTGTAATACCTAGAACTGTCAAATCACTACGTTGGACATGGAAACGAATATAGCATTGTATGTCAACTGTATTTCAATTTTAAAAACACGGCGTCTGCCTTTCAGAAGCTTGCTCCCTGAGTAAGGGGACAAGTAAGACATACATGAAATCAGATTAATCAAGGCAATGCCATGCTGGAGTTCTTTATTTTATTTATTTATTTTAAAATATTTTATTTATGGGACGCCTGGGTGGCTCAGTTGGTTAAGCAGCTGCCTTCGGCTCAGGTCATGATCCCAGCATCCTGGGATCGAGTCCCGCATCGGGCTCCTTGCTCGGCAGGGAGCCTGCTCCTCCCTCTGCCTGCCTCTCTGTCTGCCTATGCTCGCGCTCTCTCTCTCTCTAACAAATAAATAAATAAAATCTTAAAAAAAAATTTATTTATTTATTTATTTGTCAAAGAGAGAGAGCAAGCATGCACAAGCCGGGGAGGGGAGGGCAGCAGGCAGAGGGAGAAGCAGGCTCCCTGCCAAGCAGGGAGCGAGATGCCGGACTCAATCCCAGGACCCTGGGATCATGACCTGAGTGGGAGGCAGATGCTTAACTGAATGAGCCACCCAGGTGCCCCCATAATGTGGGTTCAGTTATCAATTCATGTCCATGGTTCCACTTGTCCCATACAACCAACCAAAAGTATTGTTCTCATAAAATTAGTGATACTGAAAATAAGACTATAGAGTGGTTAAGACCAAGGGCTATGAGGCCAGAGTGCCTGGTGGGAATTGTGGCTCTACGGCTTCCTAGCTGTGTGACCCTGTGAGAGTTACTGAAGTTTGCTGTGCCTTAGCTTCCTCTTTTAGAAAATGGGGATGATTATGACAGCAACAGCACCTAGGTCAGATGGTTTTTGGGAGGATGAGATGTGTTCATGCATGTCAAATGCTTAGAACAGGTTTTGGCATACAGCAAATGCTGCAGAAAAGTAGTCGTTTCTGCTGTTTCTGGAAAATGATGGGTAATCCCTTTGATGAGTATTTGTCATGAAAAACCTTAAACATACATTA
>RCUC01016140.1:0-14664 GCA_003697995.1 Taxidea taxus jeffersonii
GGGCACCTGGGTGGCTCAGTGGGTTAAGCCTCTGCCTTCGGCTCAGGTCATAATCTTAGGGTCCTGGGATTGAGCCCCACATCGGGCTCTCTGCTCAGTGGGGAGCCTGCTTCCCCCCACCCCTGCCTGCTTCTCTGCCTACTTGTGATCTCTCTCTGTCAAATAAATAAATAAAAATAAATAAAATCTTAAAAAAACCACTTTTTGGTATTTTCTTTATTGTGAGATGGCTGGTGATAGATTCTCATGATTTCTCTTTGTCAGTCTATGTCTTTATTTCCTGTTCATTGTTGAAAAATATTTTTGTAGAATATGTGATTCTATATCAGTGATCATTTTACTTTGATCAGTACTTTTACAATACATTTTACTTTGATCAATACTTTGAAGCTGTAACTCCATTGGCTCCTGGCTTTTATAGTTGGCATTACAAAGGCAGCTACCCTTTAAACTGTTGATCCTTTAAATGTGATTCTCCTATGATTTTTTTTAATTATTTAATAAATAATTGAAAAATTATTTATCTTTTGCTTTGCTTTTCCACAGATATATTGTACATATGCCTGAATTTCTTTTATCTTTTGTAGGATTCATTGGGATTCTTGAATGTGAAGGTTGATATGTTCTATTAGTTTTGGAAAATTCATAGCCCTTTGTAAGTTCCATTTTCTTTCTCTTTTCTTCTGAATTCCCATTAAATGTATTTTCAAACTTTCAAGTCTCTTAGTCTTTCTTCTGTATTTTATTTACCTTTTTCTCTTCCTGATTCATTCTGGGTAGTTTCTTCTGATCTATCTTATAAATCACAATAGTTTTTCTTTTTTGTTGTTGTTTTTCTGGGGGTTTTTTTGTTTGTTTTTTGTGGTTTTTGTTTTTTGTTTTTTTTGTCTTTATTTTTGTTTTTGTTTTTGCAGCTGAGTTAAATATGCCATAAAATCCACACTTTATCTTCTTAATTTTGGTCATTGTTATCTTTTAGTTCTATAATTTCTGATTGGTTCTTTTTGAAATTGTACTGTTACTTTTTATACTTTGCTATTTCTTGCTGAATATTTTAAGTTCAGCCCTTACCTCTGTGATCATGGATGACATAGCTGGTTTATAGTCTCTGTGTGTCATTATATATGGTATCTGTACTAATTGTAGGACTGTCAATCATCTTGTCTCCTCATGTATTGGGTTATTTTTTATTGTGTATAGATTATTTTTTGGATACTTATTTAGAAATTTTATTGTGTTCTGCCCATGAATATGACCATTTCATGTATTTGTGCTAACAGCTTCCAGGGAGCTTCCCCCCTACTGCCAAGTGTTTGGAAACATCAGCAATCTAATGTCACCATAATCCAATTTTAGAGTTTGAGATTTTTCTAGAGATTAAATGACCCAAAACTGTGCTTTAGTCCATGCAAAGGCAGGTTTCTTTCTGGTTCATAATTACTCCTAGTTTACAGGATCCCAAGAACTATCCTAAATGAGGGATAGGTTACAAAATGATTCTACATCTTGGCAGGATCTGGAAATCATCTTTTGATAACTTAGCCTTTGAGCCTTTTACTGCCATTGTTGGCGTCTTAACCACCTGCAAAGGGTAGCATATAGCATTGCAAGTACTGCTTTCAGTTATGAATTTCTGTCTTCTCCAAAATTTTGGCTTTCCATTTCCTCATCATGTTGTTCGCTTTCTGATTATATGTTTTTTTCTTCTCCAAATTTTTAGATAAGTGTATTGGGATGCAGGTCCTAGATTTTGCAATCTACCATTTCAGTAAACTTTATAGGGCTTTCTTAGTCATCATGTTATAATATTGACACATTAAGTGTTGACAAAAAGTGTACATCCCATTTCTATTTGGTCTTCCTTTGCTTATAAATTTTCCAGTTATGAAACTCTAGAAAATACAGAAATTGGTGCAGGCTTAACAAGGATTATATATTCAATAATATATAAGACAGCTCTTTGTAAGTTTCTGACAGCCATTAAATTGTTTGTTTTTGGCTGTGAAAAGATTATTTCCAGATCCTTTTAAATGTATATTAAAATATATAGGAGTATAAAAGTTAAGCAAAAAGTTAAACACACTTGGTTGCTGGTGAGGTGAATCATTATCTGTTTGTGTCTCTAAGACATCATGCTAGAAAACATTCTAGAAACAACTAAAAAAAAGTACTGAAATTCTGCACTATGCTAAACTTCTTAGCTGGGAACGTAATCACTTTACTTAACAAGTTTTATTAAATATATGTCATGTGGCAGGCACCATCCTATCTACTGGGGATATAGAACATGCTGTCCCTATTCTCAGGGACACCAAATTCCCATGGTGATATCTGTCCAAAAAAGAAATACTTTTGTAACAATGTGGTGAGTTATCTGGTAGAGACAATGACATTAAGACTTCAGAGTCCTGAGGATAAAAGATTTGATGGACACAGCATAGTTTTGAGAAATTGGTGTATGTTTCCCCTTATCCCAGCTAAGGATGTGCCTATAAGCCAACTGCATGTGCAATTCCATCTTTCCACTCCATTCTGTTTCCCAGGGGAGAATCCATCATTCCTAGGTTTTCTTCCCTACCACATGCCTCATTTTTAAATAGAATCCTTAAACGATTCAAATAAAAGTCTTGGGCAAAAATGGCATGTACGGATATGAAAAAAAAGAGGTGAAGGAGGTGAAAGTAATCAAATATATCTTTTTTGAAAACTTTTCAAAGAAGGCTGCATTAAGTAGATGCAGCAATTGTTTCTTTTTTGTGGCAATCTTACAATCTTCAAATTGACTTACAAAAATACTTCTGAAATATTTCAGATTTTGTATCCTTCCATGCATTATGAAAACTCACATGCTGATCCCATTTAAAATTTACTGATAATTATAATTCTTGATGTTAAGTTTGTTATTATACATAATATAATAAATCTAAATTCTCTCAAAGTTGGACCTTCAAATAAAGGTAGTTTCCCAAAGTAAACTAACTCATGGTAGCACCTCTACTCAAAGTTTTATGAATTATGTTGTTAGAATAATTTTAATTAGTTTAATGATATTAAGTCCTGTATGAGTTGGATGTATTAGCAAGTCTTTGATTATTTAAATAAAAGCCAATATTTGAAGGAAAGTACAGATGCAGAACAAATCTAATTCAGTAAATAAAGGGATATAAAACCAAATTATTTGTAATCTTATGCTGAAACAGAAAATAAAAGTAATAAAATAAATTTACTTAGATCAATGCTGATAATTCAGCTATCTACATATTCTTACATATTTTTCCATTCTCCATCAAAAAGTATTACCAAATGAATCCAATTTTAAGATATACTTGTATTTGTGAATTTCATTCTGCCTTCCTCATAAAAAATGAAAATGGGCCTTTTAAAAAGTTAACTAATCTAAGGAAAAATGTTAAAAATACAGGATCATATATTGAAAGTTCAAAAACAATATGGTTGAAAGTTACTTTTTTATTTTGTGATATTTCTGTGTTTACTCATGTATCCTGAGGACTTTTGATGAAAATATACTTTTTAAAAATTTATTTAAAGATTTTATTTATTTATTTGAAAGAGAGCATAAGCAGGCAGAACAGCAAGTAGAGGGAGAGGGAGAAGCAGGCTCTCTGCTAAGCAGGGAGACTGGTGGGGCTCTCTCCCAGGACCTTGGGATCATGACCTGAGCCAAAGGCAGATGCTTAATGACTGAGCCACCCAGGTGCCCCCAAAATATACTTTTAAATGAGGAAAGCTTTTCTAATACTTATGACCTGATAAAATGTTCTTCTGGTTCCACTAATTATATGTTATTTATCAAACATAAATAGAATCAGGCTAAATGATTTTTCTGGTACATATGAGGCAATCCACTTTATAGATTTAGACTGAGAATTAAGGTACACAAATCAGTATATATGAGCTGGTGAATCTCCCTTTTTGTAATGTTATTTCATTTACTAGATATTAAAGTGCTTTTTTAGTTGGATGATGGGATTAGATATAAAGAGGAGCAGAAGGAACTGTTGATGTCTCTATTTTCAACTTATATTTTAATTTTTTCTTGTAGTTATAACTTTTAGATGATTTTTGACCCATCACCTGCTCATCTGATTATTAAATAACAGCTTTAATTTAAAAGCATGTATCAGTCAGAAACGAGGCAGAGAGAATTTAAGCTACAGAGTTCAATAGAGGGAATTGAATATTGAGAATATTATGTCCAAAAAGCATTAGAAGAACAGATAGGGCGAACAGGGGACCATAAGGCAATCTGACTATTAGTACAGGAGGAAGCCACTGCTATACTTAGTACTAGAGGGGCAAGGGTAGGAAGCAGTGTCACAAAGAAACAGGAGTAAGGACCTTCTTTTTTTTTTTTTAAAGATTTTTTATTTATTTATTAGACAGAGATCACAAGTAGGCAGAGAGGCAGGCAGAGAGAGAGGAGGAAGCAGGCTCCCCACTGAGCAGAGAGCCCGATGCGGGGCTCGATCCCAGGTCCCTGGGATCATGACCCGAGCTGAAGGCAGAGGCTTTAACCCACTGAGCCACTCAGGCGCCCCGAGTAAGGACCTTCTGAAAGTAACTGGGACTTAGGAAAGAGGAACACTCCTGGCAGTTACAGCCACAAAGATATTGGGCCACATCAAAAAGGCAATGTAAAGCAGAGAGGTGGGGAAAATACCCTAGAATCTGTTCTCCACTCTCCACTCACCCTCACATATCCTGCTATTGGATCCCATTGATAGAATTGATCTGACAGCATCAGTCAGATGCTAATTGGTAAGAGACCATGGGCTTTGTAGTTGTGGGGCTGAGCCCCCTGAGATAGAATATACTAAGAGGAAAGTAGGAAATGTCCCTTAGAGCACACTGACCAATAAACAGATCAATATATTTTTAAGAGTAGTTTAATGTTGTTCTCTTCTAGCATAGCATCACATTCTCAAATTTGTAGAAGGTTAGAAAATCATCAGACTATAGATGACAAACTTTCAATACTTACAGGGTTTGAGGTAATGGAAGATTTAAAAATATTAAAAAGAACAATGTACCAAAAAGGCATTGATAAAAGGAAATATTAACTCTGATTTAAAATGAAGGTATGGAAAATATAAGGATCCCTGCTTAACACAATAATGGATACCTTTTTATTATCTATACCATCAAACACTGAATTGACATCTCTAATTCTGAAATCGTACAAAGATGGTGTTCCTACCTTGCTTTTAGGTATTGCTGTGCTAGTCTTAGCCTGTGGAATAATGTGGAAAACAAAAATGACATATAACTATTGGAAAGTAGTAAAGAAAATTACCGTTATTTTCAAAAGATGTTATTGTGTATATAAAGGGTCAGAAAATTGTCTGAAAAAAATTATCACAACTTAAAATGCATTTTATTGCTGGAAGCAAAAAAATAAGTAAATATTATGAAAAATTCTCTACATCATCAAAATAACATAAAAATATAATGAAAAATATACCCCATCCATAACAATAATAAAAAATGAGTAGTACTTTGGTGTAGCTATAAAAAATGAATGTGAACTTCATGAAATTCTATACAACCTCACATTGAGACTTAAGGACTTGAGTAAATAGAGACTCATACCAGGTTTGTGATGGTTAAATTTAAAGGTCAAATTGTTGACCAGATTAATTATAATTTCTGGGTATGTCTATGAGAGTGTTTCTGAATGATATTTGCATTTAAATTGGTGGACTATGTAAAGTAGTTGTCCTGTCCAATGTGTGTGGGCATCATCCAGTCAGTGGAAGGCATTAGAACAAAAAGCAGAGAAAGTAGGAATTTGGCTTTTTTTAAAAAGATTTTATTTATTTATTTAACAGACAGCACAAGTGGGCAGAGAGAGAGGAGGAAGCAGGCTCCCCGCTGAGCAGAGAGCCCGATGTGGGGCTCTATCCCAGGACCCTGGGATAATGACCGGAGCCGAAGGCAGAGGCTTTAACCCACTGAGCCACCCAGGCACTCCGAATTTGGCTTTTTTTAACCATCTCCCCCAACCTTGACTCACTGCATGAGTTGGGACATCTCATCTCATCTTCTCTGGTCCTTGGACTGGAATTTATACCATCTGCTCCCTTGGTGTTCAGGCCTTAAGACTCTGAATTACACCACCGTTTCCCTAGGTTTCTGCTAGTTTGCAGATGGCAGATGATGGGAATTCTTAACCCCCATAATCATGGGAGCCAATTCCTCATAATAAATTCTCTCCTTCTTTGTATATATTATATGTATAATATATTTATTACATATAAACTATAATAGAATTGTCAGTTAAGACAGTTTTGTATTTTTAGATAAGATTATTATTGGTAGGTAGAAAGCCAATGAGTTTAGACTGATAGCAAATTCAGAAGTGCCAAAAGTGAAGCTAACACCACAAGTAAGCAGATCTTCTCAAGGAAATCCTGGGAAGACTAAGCCAAGAGTCAACAACTGTCAAAGCCAGACTGAGCTGTGGGTTATTCCTCAAGATAATTATTTTAAGAAACTATTGACAACACCTGGAATTTTTGTGTTGCTTTGTCTATAGCTCATAAATAGAATAACTGGCTGTATTGTATTTTGCCCTCAGAATGAAGTCCAAGAAAATTTTCTAGATAACAGTCTGTTCTAGGACAAGGTTACTAGTAAGTGTATTGTGACTTGGCAAAGAAGCTAAACTGAAGTTGAGACAAGCCTCAAGGGATTATGAAAAGGAAAGTGTTGGACAAAAAAAGAAAAATATTAGATATTTTCATTCCCAGAATAAAACTCTTTGGTTTAGCTATTATGAAGACCTTGGGTATGCCTATTTAACTGCTCAGATCATCCATACAAAGGTAAATAACTGCCACAGAGTAAAATTTGTTTACTTACACAGAATCAGTGGTCAGCCTTAATTATGGAAAAGTCCCATTGGAGAAACACAACTACCACCATCGTGGATCCCAGCATGCTATGTATCAATGACAATTAATGCATTACTTCATTTATAAATAAATCAACACATATGACAGTGAACTTGAGGAAAACACAAAGCATGAAGGAAATGGACAAAGAAAAACAGAGTAACAGAAATAAGGGATCAAAAAATGCAGAGAAAAAAAATAAATCTAATTCACATCCTGAGAGACAACTGAGATGGATATTGCTTCCATGACACAAGAAAACAAAGAAGATCTGAGATATAGGGATGCCTGGGTGGCTCAGTCCATTAAGTATCTGCCTTTGATTCAGGCCATGATCCTGGGGTCCTGGGATTAAACCCCACATTGGGCTTCCTGCTCGGCTGGGAGCCTGCTTCTCCCTCTCCCTCTACCCCTTCCACTGCGCATGCACTTGCACACACTCTCTCTTTCTCTCCCTCTCTCTTTCGCTCAAATAAATAAAATCTTTTTAAAAAATCTAAGATATAAACTACATTCTTGGAAGTATAAAATTCAGTGGACTGACTAAATTACAAATGTACCTATCTTACACTTGAATTGAAGACATAGAAATCTCTCAGAATAATTGAGACAAAGTCAAGAGAAAGGTGCAAGATATGATGTATAGATTCAGGTAACCCCAGAGAAAGGAAGAACAAGTGAAAAAAGAATCCCTGAATTATGGAAAGGTGTAAATGCTCAGAATTAAAGGGTCCATTCACTTCCCAGCAGAATAAAATAAGACTACACATCAAATTTCATCTTCAACATTAAAAAAAAAAACCCTACAGGGGCGCCTGGGTGGCTCAGTGGGTTAAAGCCTCTGCCTTCGGCTCAGGTCATGATCTCAGGGTCCTGAGATCGAGCCCCGCATCAGGCTCTCTGCTCAGCAGGGAGCCTGCTTCCTCCTCTTTCTCTGCCTGCCTCTCTGCCTACTTGTGACCTCTGTCTGTCAAATAAATAAATAAAATCTTAAAAAATTGCTCTAAAAAATTAAGCAGTATCTTTAAATTTAAATTTTTATGAAAAATAAATATTTATAACTAAAATTCTGTACCCAGTCATATCATTCATCAGCCATGAATGTCAAATAAATATATTTTCAGATAATTAAGGACAGAGAAATCTTATACCTATGAAAAAGTTGCCTAAAAGACATTTCAGCAAAACAAGAAAGACATCCAAGAAAGATAACAATATGTACTATAAAAAACACTGACATCAGAGTATGATGTAGAAAATTAAAAATAAATTTAAGGAAACCCCATTATATGTGCATAGTGTTTTTTCCTTTTTGCAGAAAATAATAATGGTTCAAAGCCTGATCAGTTATACTATTTAATTGTATGATACACATTTGGATAGTTGAATGGAAAGTGATGTTTATTGCTTTTCATGCTTTAATATCAACATATAGAGAAAATCCTTAAAAATTATAGAGAAATGACTGTAGATGTTATAAATGTCACATCAAAAATATATGATGAACAGAAATTGAGAATTATGGAAAAGAGGTGCAAAGGAGGAAACATGTTAATTTTAATTTCCTCTTTCAAAAACAGGAAGGGGTGTCTGACTGACTCTTGATTTCAACTCAGGTCATGATCCCAGGATCCTAGGATTGAGCCACTACTCAGGCTCTGCACTCAGTGGGGAGTCTATTTCAGGATTCTCTTTCCCTCTGCAGTTCCCTGCTAAAATAAATAAATAAATCTTTACAAAATATAAAAATAAAAACAGGGTGTTATTTTTTAGAGGTGAGACAATAAGAAATGCAAATTCAAGTACCTCATTTAAATTAAAAAAACAAATAAATGAAACCACCAGAAGAACTAAAAAGAATACTGTAAGACAGGAAGGAAGTAATGTAAATGTGATACATTCTCTATTTCCTCTGAGAAGAAAGAATAGAAACTGCACATTTTATACTTGGTAAATAAGACTATTTTTGAAGTAATAATGATAATTACCATAACTAAACTCAAAAAACCATTAACCATGGGTAACACTACATTGTGTTTGTGTGTGTGTGTGTGTGTGTGTGAGAGAGAGAGAGAGAGAGAGAAAGGATGACACTTTCACTTTTTTAATTTTAGTGTCTTCAGTCATATTTTCTTTAATATATGCATTTATTATCCTCATAATAAAACATAAGTTGATAAGGTTTGAACTTAGATGTATCTAAAACTACCATTCTGATGATGATGACTATGATAAAAGAGAAGTTCCCTACAGAGTCTAGAAGAGCTGTAGGGAAAGGAAGTATTATTATTTTTGTATTAGCATATAATGTATTATTTGCCCCAGGGGTACAGTTCTGTGAATCATCAGGCTTACACATTTCACAGCACTCACCATAGCACATACCCTCCCCAATGTTCATAACACAGCCACCCTATCCCTACCACCACAACCCCCAGTAACCCTCAGTTTGTTTTGTGAGATTAAGAGTCTCTTATGGTTTGTCTCCTGCCCAATTCCATCTTGTTTCATTTTTTCCCTCCCTACCACCCACAACCCCCTGCCCTGCCTCTCAAATTCCTCATGTCAGAGAGATCATATGATAATTGTCTTTCTCTGATTGACATATCTCACTTAGCATAATACTCTCTAGTTATATCCACGTCATTGCAAATGGCAAGACTTCAGGGTTTTTGATGGCTGTATAGTATTCCTGTGTGTCTGTGTGTGTGTGTGTGTGTGTGTGTGTGTAAAACTTCTTATCCATTCATCTGTTGATGGACATCTAGCTTCTTTCCATAGTTTGGCTATTGTGTACATTCCTGCTATAAACATTCGGGTGCAGGTGCCCCTTCGGATCACTACATTTGTATCTTTATAGTAAATACCCAGTAATGCGATTGCTGGGTCATAGGGTAGCTCTATTTTCAACTTTTTTGAGGAACCTCCATACTGTTTTCTAGAGTGGCTGTATCAGCTTGCATTCCCACCAACAGTGAGGGAGGGTTTCCCTTTCTCCACATCCTCACCAACATTTGCCATTTCCTGACTAGCTAATTTTAGCCATTCTGACTGACTTGAGGTAGTATCTCATTGTGGTTTTTATTTGTATTTCCATAATGCCAAGTGATGCTGAGCACTTTTTCATGGGTCTGTTAGACATTTGGAGGTCTTCTTTGCAGAAATATCTGTCCATGTCTTCTGCCCATTTCATAATTGGATTATTTGTTCTTTTGGTATTGAATTTGATAAGTTCTTTATAGATTTTGGATATTAACCTTTTACCTGATATGTCATTTACAAAGATCTTCTCCCATTGGTTGTCTTTTGGTTTTGTTGACTGCTTCCATTGTTGTGCAAAAGCTTTTGATCTTGATGAAGTCACAGTAGTTCATTTTTGCCCTTGCGTCCTTTGCCTATAGCGATGTTTCTAGGAAGAAGTTGCTGTGGCTGAGGTTGAAGGTGTTTGCCTCAAGGATTTTGTTGGATTCCTGTCTCACATTGAGGTCTTTCATCCATTTTGAGTCTATTTTTGTGTGTGGCATAAGAATATGGTCCAGTTTCATTCTTCTGCACGTGGCTGTCCAATTTTCCCAACACCATTTATTGAAGAGACTGTCTTTTTTCCACTGAACATTCCTCCCTGCTTTGTCAAAGATTAGTTGACCATAGAGTTGAGGGTCCATTTCTGGGCTCTCTGTTCTGTTCCATTGATCTATGTGTCTGTTTTTGTGCCAGTACCATACTGTCTTGATGATGACAGCTTTGTAGTAGAGCTTGAAGTCTGGAATTGTGATGCCACCAACTTTGGCTTTCCTTTTCAACATTCCTCTGGCTATTTGGGGTCTTTTTTGGTTCCATATAAATTTTAGGATTATTTGTTCCAATTCTTTGAAAAATTTGGTGGCATTTTGATAGGGATTGCATTAAATGTGTAGATTGCTTTAGGTAACATAGACATTTTCATAATATTTGTTCTTCCAATCCATGCATGGAACATTTTTCCATTTCTTTGTCTCTTACTCCACTGCTTTCATGAGTACTTTGTAGTTTTCTGAGGACAGATTCTTTGCCTCTTTCGTTAGGTTTATTCCTAGGTATCTTATGGTTTTGGGTGTAATTGTAAATGGGATTGACTCCTTAATTTCTCTTTCTTCTGTCTTGTTGTTGGTGTAAAGAAATGCAACTGATTTCTGTGCATTGATTTTATATCCTGACCCTTTACTGAATTCCTGTATGAGTTGTAGCAGTTTGGGAGTGGAGTCTTTTGGGTTTTCCACATAAAGTATCATATCATCTGTAATGAATGAGAGTCTTACTTCTTTGCCAATTCAGATGCCTTTTACTTCTTTTTGTTGTCTGATTGGTGAGGCTAGGACTCTAGTACTATGTTGAATAGCAGTGGTGATAGTGGACAGCCCTGCCATGTTCCTGACCTTAGGGGAAAACCTCTTAGTTTTTCCCCATTGAGAATAATATTCACTGTGGTTTTTTCATAAATGGCTTTGATGATATTGAGGTATGTACCCTCTATCCTTACCCTGTGAAGAGTTTTGATCAAGAAAAGATGCTGTACTTTGTCAAATGTTTTTTCAGCATCTATTGAGAGTATCATATGGTTCTTGTTCTTTCTTTTATTGGTGTATTATAGCACTTTGATTGATTTGCAGATGTTGAACCAACCTTGCAGCCCAGGAATAAATCCCACTTGGTGGTGGTGAATAATCTTTTAATGTACTGTTAGATCCTATTGACTAGTATTTTGGTGAGAATTTTTGCATCCATGTTCATCAGGAATATTGGTCTATAATTCTCCTTTTTGGTGGGGTCTTTGGTTTTGGGATCAAGATGATGCTGGCCTCATAAAATGAGTTTGGAAGTTTTCCTTCCACTTCTAATTTTTGGAACAGTTTCAGGAGAATAGGTGTTAATTCTTCTTTAAATATTTGGTAGAATTCCACTGGGAAGATGTCTGGCCCTGGGCTCTTGTTTGTTGGAAGATTTTTGATGACTGCTTCAATCTCCTTGCTGGTTATGGGTCTGTTTAGGTTTTCTATTTATTCCTAGTTCAGTTTTGGTAGTTTATACATCTCTAGGAATACATCCATTTCTTCCAGATTGTCAAATTTGCTCATGTATAGTTGCTCATAATATGTTCTTATAATTGTTTGTATTTCTTTGGTGTTGGTTGAGATCTCTCATCTTTCATTCATGATTTTATTTGTTTGGCTCCTTTTTCTTTTATTTTTGGTAACTCTGGCCAGGGGTTTTTCAGTCTTATTAATTTTTTCAAAGAACCAGCTCCTAGCTTCATTGATCTGTTCTACTATTCTTTTGGTTTCTATTTCATTGACTTCTGCTCTGATCTTTATTATTCCTCTTTCATGCTGGGTTTAGGCTTTCTTTGTTGTTCTTTCTCCAACTCCTTTAGGTATAGGGTTAGGGTGTGTATTTGAGACCTTTCATGTTTCTTGAGAAAGGCTTATATTGCTATATACTTTCCTCTCAGGACCATCTTTGCTGTGTCCCACATATTTTGAACAGTTGTGTTTTCATTTTCATTTTTTCCATGAATTTTTAAAATTCTTCTTTAATTTTCTGGTTGACCCATTCATTCTTTAGTAGGATACTCTTTAGCCTCCACGTATTTGAGTTCTTTCCAATTTTCCTCTTGCGACTGAGTTTTAGTTTCAAAGCATTGTGGTCTGAAAATATGCAGGGAATGATCCCAATCTTTTGGTACCAGTTGAGGCCTGGCTTGTGACCCAGGATGTGATCTATTCTGGAGAATGTTCCATGTGCACTAGAGAAGAATGTGTATTCTGTTGCTTTGGGATGGAATGTTCTAAGTATATGGATGTCCATCTGGTCCAGTGTGTCATTTGAAGTCTTCATTTCCTTGTTGATCTTTTGCTTAGATGATTTGTACATTTCAGTTAGGAGGTTGTTAAAATCCCCTACTATTATTGCATTATTGTTGATGTGTTTCATTGATTTTATTATTAATTGGTTTATATAATTGGCTGCTCTCATGTTAGGGGCATAGAAATTTAAAATTGTTAGATCTTCTTGTTGGACAGACTCTTTGAGTATGATATAGTGTCCTTCCTCATCTCATATTATAGCCTTTGCTTAAAATCTAATTTATTAGATTTATTAGATTAGATTAGGATTGCCACCCCAGCTTTCTCTTGATGTCCATTAACATAGCAAATTATTTTCTACCACCTCACTTAAAATATGGAGGTGTCTTTGGGTCTAAAATGAGTTTCTTGTATACAGCATTTCAATGGGTCTTGTTTTTTTTAATCCATTCTGATACCCTGTGTTTTTTGATTGGGGCATTTAGCCCATTTACATTCAGGGTAACTATTGAAAGATATGAATTTCATGTCATTGTATTGCCTGTAAGGTGACCGTTAGTGCATATTGTCTCTGTTCCTTTCTGGTCTGTTACTTTTAAGCTCTTTGTTTAGAGGACCCCTTTCAATATTTCCTGTAGGGCTGGTTTGCTGTTTGCAAATTCTTTCAGTTTTTGTTTGTCCTGGAAGCTTTTTTTTAAGGTTTTATTTTTATTTATTTGCAGAGAAAGAGAGAGAGAGAGAGATTACAAGTAGGCAGAGAGGCAGGCAGAGAGACAGGGGGAAGCAGGCCCCTCACTGTGCAGAGAGCCCAATGCAGGGCTGGATCCCAGGACCCTGAGATCATGATCTGAGCCAAAGGCAGAGGCTTAACCCATTGAGCCACGCAGGTGCCCCAGTCCTGGAAGCTTTTTATGCCTCCATCTATTTTCAATGAGAGACTAGCTGGATATAATATTCTTGGCTGCATATTTTTCTCATTTAGTGTTCTGAATATCATGTCAGTCCTTTCTTGCCTGCCAGGTCTCTGTGGATAGATCTGCTGCCAATCTAATATTTCTACCATTATATGCTATTGACCTCTTGTCCTGAGCTGCTTTCAGGATTTTCTCTTTGTCACTGATACTTGTAAGTTTTATTATTAGATGATAGAGTGTGGACCTATTTTTATTGATCTTGAGGGGGATTTTCTGTGCATCCTAGATTTTGATACTTGTTCCCTTCACCAGAATCGGGAAATTCTCTGGTATAATTTGCCCCAATATACCTTCTGTACCCCTTTCTCTTTTTTTTCCTCTGGGATCCCAATTATTCTAATACTGTTTCATCTTATGGTATCACTTAGCTCTCAAATTCTCTGCTCGTGGTGCAATAGCTTTTTGTCTCTCTTTTTCTCAGCTTCTTTATTCTTTATCATTTGGTCTTCTATATCACTAATTCTCTCTTCTGCCTCATTTATCCTAGCAATAAGAGCCTCTGTTATATATTGCACTTCATTAATGGCTTTTAAATTTCAACTTGGTTAGGTTTTAGTTCTTTTATTTCTCCAGAAAGGGATTCTCTAGTATCTTCTATGGTTTTTTCAATCCCAGCTAGCATCTTTATAATTGTCATTCTGAACTCTAGGTCTAACATCTTACTAATGTCTTTATTAACTAAGCCCCTAGCCATTGGTATTGCCTCTTGTTCTTTTTTTTGTGGTGAGTTTTTCTGCCTTTCCATTTTATCCAGTTAACAATAGATAAATGAGAGAACAAAATACTAAAAGGGTAGCAATGACCCCAGGAAAATATATACTAACCAAATCAGAAGAGATCTGAAACTGGAGGGAGTAGAAAGAGGGGGGAAAATTATATATATACGTACATATGTGTGTGTGTGTGTGTGTATAATATGTAAAATATTTTATA
>RCUC01016141.1:0-26969 GCA_003697995.1 Taxidea taxus jeffersonii
TTGACAGACAGAGATCATAAGCAGGCAGAGGCAGGCAGAGAGAGAGGGGGAAGCAGCTTCCCCACTGAGCAGAGAGCCTGATGTGGGGCTCGATCCCAGGACCCTGAGATCATGACCCGAGCCGAAGGCAGAGCCTTAACCCACTGAACCACCCAGGCACCCCCAAGAATTTAATCTTTAACCAGTTGATCTGGAATTACTTAGTCAGCATTAGTGAGGAAATCTGTCATTAGACCCCTTCCGTAGGAAGGCAACCTTATCTGAAACAATGCCCTCTTTGCTAATAAACTTCCTGTTCCTTCCCTTTTCTGAATTAAAAAACCTTCCTTTCCTATAGTTCTTTGGAGGTCCTTTCTGTTTGCTAGGTGGGGTTCTTCCCAATTCATGAATCAATAAATAATGCCAATTCGATCTTTAAATTTCCTCAGTTGAATTTTGTTATTATTCAAGTAATAGGAATCACTGTATTCCCAAAAGTATGTGTGTGTGGTTTTTTTAAGATTTTATTTATTTATTTGCCAGAGAAAGAAACAGCAGAAGTAGAGGAAGCCTCAGAAGAAGAAGGCTCCCTGCTGAGCAAGGAGCAGACCCTGGGATTATGAATTGGCATTAGGATTGGAGCCGAAGGCAAATGTTTAACCGACTGAGCCACCCAGGTGTCCTTCAAAAGTATCTGTAAAAGGGACACCTGGGTGGCTCAGTGGGTTAAGCATCTGCCTTCAGCTCTAGTCATGATCCTAGTGTCCTGGGATGGAACTCCACATCAGGCAGACTGCTCCTCCCTCTTCCCTACCAGGGCTTGTGCTCTCATGCTTTTTCTCTCTGCCTCTCTTTCTCTCAAATAAATAATAAAATCTTTTTTTAAAGATTTTATTATTTATTTGACAGAGAGAGATCACAAGTAGGCAGAGAAAGAGGAGGAAGCAGGCTCCCCGCCGAGCAGAGAGCTCGATGCGGGGCTCGATCCCAGGACCCTGAGATCATGACCTGAGCCGAAGGCAGAGGCTTAACCCACTGAGCCACCCAGGCGCCCCCCAATGAATAAAATCTTAAAAAATTTTTTTAAAAAAACCTGACAGACTGATAGTGGTCTCTAAGTCATGTGACTGCACTCATTGGCCAGAAAAATCACCATGTGTTTGTTTCTCCTGTAGCCTCAGATTTAGAAGAATCTCAGAGGTCATTGAATGTAAGCCATTGACGTAGTCAGTAATTTAGTTGGTTTTTTTTTTTTAAGATTTTATTTATTTATTTATGTGACAGAGATCACAAATAGGAAGAGAGGCAGGCAGAGAGAGAGGGGGAAGCAAACTCCCTGCTGAGCAGAGATCCCAATGTGGGGCTGGATCCCAGGACCTGAGATCATGACCTGAGCCGAAGGCAGAGGCTTAACCCATTGAGCCACCCAGGTGCCCCTAGTTTTTTTTTTTTAATTTTTAAGATTTTATTTTTTATTTATTTGACAGAGAGAGAGAGAGAGAGAGAGAGCGCGAGTGCACAAGCAGGTGGAGTAGCAGGCAGAGGGAGAGGGAGAAGCAAGCTCCCCGCTGACGAAGGAGCCCCATGTGGGGCTCAATGTGGGGCTCTATCCCAGGCCCCTGGGATCACAACTGAGCTGAAGGCAATCGATTAACAGATTGAGCCACCGAGGTGCCCCAGTAATTTAGTTTCTGCTACAATGCTCCCAGTGTCAATACCTCAGTTTGAGGCAGTTTATCTCATTGTTGTGGTTTTGTCCCACTGTTGTAGTTTCTTGGAATGTCTCTGTCGAGTACAGAAATTAATTTTCCTGTAACTTGAACTTGTGCTGCCCTCTAGCGCTGCAGAAAATAAATTCTTTCCCTCTTCCCAGGATTTAAAAAAAAAACAAAAACAATTACGTTCCCCTGAAATTTCTACAGGCTTAAACATCTGCAGTTTCTGCAGTAATGTTTCACATGACATGATTTAAATCCTCTTGCAAATTTAGTTGATTTCCCTTGTTTCTATCTGGTTTGTCGGTTAATATCATGGTGGTCAATACTAAAGCAAAACTCAATGTATTACTTCTTTAAGGATGTGATATTGATACCAGTAGGAACAGCGTTCTTAGTTGAATGGGACTAACTCTGGTTGCCTTAAGAATGGAAGGATTTTATTGGGAGTCAGTTGGGCAGCTCAAGAAATAGCTACAGATTCTAGAGAACCAGGCTCAAGAAAAAGGACAGGAACAAGAAGGGATAGAAATTCAGAATTGTCACTAAAATCATACCTCAAAATTAATCTGATGGGGCCACCAATGCCATATGCTGATGCTGGAATCATACCTCTGCTATTGTTAGCCCTAGGGACTGGCTGTTGTCTCCAGAATGAAATCTACACTGTCCCTATTTCTGTGTTGTACAATACCAGCTTCCATGCAGACCAAGTTTAGGTCATATGTTTTCGCTCAGTTTCTTGGAAATTTTCTTGGTTTGTAATGGGAGACAGGCTCTGCCTCTCAATAAGATTCAAATGGTCAGATGTTCACAAAAATATGAAGGGACTTCATTTGCTGAGCAGCTGACTAATGTTTTAAAAGCCTCATTTTAGCTTCTGTGTGGTGACTACACCAAGAGCCACGGCAGAACTACGAAAAGTAGTTAGGAAGCTATTTCAATAATTGTTAAGGGCCTATTTAGCCAGAGCGGCTCCACCTTGGTTGAACAGCCATTTTGTTGTTTATGCAGTAAAACTTAAACTGAGCCCAAAACTGACCCTGCCACCCTCCCACCCCCAGGGAACTTACTTGAAAGCAAGTCCGGGAAACCAGTAGAATGTGGTCGACCAGTCCCTGGTAACAGAGTCCAAATACAAGGGCAGGTCAGGTAAGGTAGAGAGAACAGAGCCCGAATTCGGGGATGAGTTAGGCCAGGTGGAGACATCCAATCAGTGGGCGTGCATACAGTCTCCCTAGCTACCAAGGAGTGTGGGCCCTGCCTTTTGAGCACCAATTCCGACCAAGGTGATGGGCTAGTTCAAATAGCTACTATGGGGTGAACTGTAATTCAATTGGCCACCCCTGTGTGACCCAGCATGACTGTGCAGCTTTCTCTGTGTGTTGCAATCTCATTGGCCACCTGTGTGTGGCCAGACCCAACCACATGGCCTTTGCTCTATAAAAGTTAGTCTGTGAGGCTGGGAGGGGTCGCTCTCTCTGTACGAGGCGCCCGGAACAGTTGGTTTGATTCTCGAATGCTTGGCGCGAAATAAAGCTTTGCTTGACCTTCGCTTTGTATCAGTCTCGCTCCTTTGACCATGGACCCATCAATAATCAAGGCAAGAAATATTGTTGGCAGGAATCATGATGGTAATGGTGGAGGTGGAGAGAAGTGGTGAGATTCTGGATACTCACAGCATTTGCAGATGGACTGGATAGGGCGTGATAGAAGGAACAAAGTCGGGGCGCCTGGGTGGCTCAGTGGGTTAACGCCTCTGCCTTCAGCCCCAGATGGAGCCCTGGATCGGGCCTGCTTCCTCCTCTCTCTCTCTGCCTGCCTCTCTGCCTACTTGTAATCTCTGTCTGTCAAACAAATAAATAAAATCTTAAAAAAAAAAAAAAGAAGGAACAAAGTCAAGAATGACTTCAAATGTTCGGTCCTGTGCAAACAGAGAATAGAAGGACCATTCAAACCATAAGACAGACTCTTAGAACAAACTAAGGGTTGCTGGAGGGGAGGTGGGAGGGAGGATGAGTTAGATGGGTGATGAGGATTAAGGAGGGCACTTGTGATGAGCACTGGTATATGTAAGTGCTGAGTCACTGAATTCCACACCTGAAACTGATACTACACTGCATGTTAACCAACTGGAATTTAAATGACAACTTAAAAAAAGGAAAAGGATGGAGTTGCCATTCACTGAAATGGGACAGAACATGGCAAGAGCAGATTTTGTGAGGTAAGAATTTGGTCTGGAAAAATTAAACTTGTAATTGTTGGGTCCGTAATCAAGGGAGCGAGACTGATACAAAGCGAAGGTCAAGCAAAGCTTTATTTTGTGCCAAGCATCAAGAACCAAACTGACCGGCCAGGGCCGTCTCTTACAAAGAGGTGACCCCTCTCTGCCTTACAGACTGGCTTTTAAGGGCAAAGGCCATGTGGTTGGGCCTGGCCACGCACAGGTGGCCAATGACACGGAGAAAACTGCACAGTCAGGCTAGGGCACACATAAGTGACCAACTGAGTTACAATTTACCCCATAGTAGGCATTTGAACTACCCTATCACCTTGGTCAGAATTGGCGCCCAAGGGGCGGGGTCCACACACCTTGGTAGCTAGGGAGACAGTATGCGCGCCCCACTGATTGGATACCTCCACCTGGCCTGACCCGCCCTTGTATTTGGGCTTTGATACCTGGGACTGGTTTCCCGGACTTGTTTTTAAGTAAGTCCCCTGCGAGGAGCGGTGCCTCACTCTCGTGGAAGGGGGGCAGGGACAGTTTAAGTTTTACTGCATAAACAACACAATGGCTATTCAACCGAAATGGAGCCGTTTTGGCTAAATAGGCCCTTACAGTAATGACCATTTTATATCTGAGTAGAGACGCTGAGTAGGCATAGCAGTCATACAAAATCTCCTTAGAGAGGTCTGAGCTAGAGATTCAAGGGACAGGTCTGTATAGCTGCTTTTGAAAACCACGAGACTGGACGAGATCACAAGGCAATATATGTAAATACAGAAACTGAGTATGGAGTGGGCTCTTGCTCCAATGGTTATAGCAGTAGTTCTCAAAGTGTGGTCCCTAGATCAGTAACATCAGCATCACATGGGAACTTGTTAGAAATACACATTTTTCTTCCCTATTGCTGACCCACTGATTCAGAATCTCTGGGGGGGGTAGAGCCCAGAAAGCTGTGTCATTTCTGTGACTCGAACATATGGGACAGTTGGAGCACCAGTGGTTTAGAGGACAGGAGATGAAGAGGAGCTAGAAAAGAAAACATAAACGGAGCAGCCAGTAAGACAGTAAGGTAGAAGGAAGACCAGGAAAGCAAAGTGTCTTAGTGATGTCGTTTTGGAATGTAGGTGAGGTTTGGTGGGGTGAGGTCAAGGGCTGACAGCCAAGAAAGAATACTTGAGATGTCTTTGGTGCAAAAGGGTGGTTTTATTAAAGCACCGGGACAGGATCTCTGGGCAGAAAATGCTGCTCTGGGGTTGTGATAAGCTATTGATTATATACTATGGGATTGGGGAAGGTCAGGAAAAAAGGAGGTGTCAGAAACGACTTTCATATGCTAAAGAAGACTTTCAGGCTCCGGGATGCCTGGCTATTATCAAGCTAAGGTTGTTTTTCCCTCTAGCAAAGCATTAACATTAAGACAGTTGGAAGTTTCCTGGAGGAATGTCCCACATACCCCACCCAGGAGTGTGTATATGTGGGGGAGGAGAAGGTTGCAGGGAGTCAGCTTGTGCCTTGTCCTCAGCTAGACTTCTGCTCCTTCATCATTAGGCATCAAGACAAGAAAACATTTCAAGGAGGAAAGAGTATTCAGTTGTATCCAATACTGCAGGTGTACCAAATAAATAAACCAGCTCCAGTCTTTTGGGAGGATAAACAATACTTCACACCCTTGGCCTTCACTTGATTCTTCTAATAAATCCTCCTTTTCATTTAACCTAGTTGGAGTAGACTTCTGTTATTTCCAACCAAAAGATCCTTGACTAAAAAATACTCAATTGTTCTACAACTGGTTTAGAGAAACAACATTCTGAATTGTACATTAATCTTTAAGTAGCAGGGGAACTCTGAACCTAAGCCTATTTGAATGAAGGCAGAGCATTCTACCTTAAAAAAAGTTATGGAAGGGGGGCGCCTGGGTGGCTCAGTGGGTTAAAGCTTCTGCCTTTGGCTCAGGTCATAATCCGAGGAGCCTGCTTCCCCATCTCTTTCTCTCTGCCTGCCTCTCTGCCTACTTGTGATCTCTGTCTGTCAAATAAATAAATAAAATCTTAAAAAAAAAAGTTATGGAAGGCCAAACTCATTAAATAACAAAGTGTTGTCAGAGGAAAGAATTTTATGCAATCTTATGCAAAGCAATGTTATATGGAGGGCTCTCCCTCTTTCTCTCTCAAAGTTGTCTCCTGGTCCAATTTCTACTAGACTCGATAGGGAAAAACCATACTCTGAGACGGTTGACCAAACCATCAAGGGAATTCCAGTCCCTGTCTCAAAGCCCTTCTGGGTTCTTCTTTCCTACCCCGTTTCTGCACGTGCCAAAAGTACCAAGTATTCAAAGTAGAAGGGTATAAATTCCCCTCCCTGCTTGTACTCAGGGCTCAGACCTTTGGAGAATAACCTTCTCTGAGCCCACAGGTGTTAAATAAACCTCCAATCCTCCAAATTCTCGAGTGCTGCTTGATTCTTCCACCAGGATCCACTCCAGTTTCCATAACCAACTCAATTCTGAAACCTAAGGAGGAAGGGGACTGCAAATTTGAAAACAGAACCAAACAAACCCCAAATTAACAACAACAAAAATCTTTCAGTAAAACTCTTTAGAACATTGGAATCTAGAAGCATCACCTCTAATAGAAATGACCCAGGAGAGACAGAAGTTCTCTATGTCAGCATGAGGCTTTTGACTTCTCAAGGGTTCCAATTCCTTATTTGTAGCAGGAGACGATGGAGCTTAAAGGAGATGTGGTATCAGAAAAAGGGGTCCAGAGGAAGATAAAAGGAAAGAAATAGCAGAAGATAAAAGGAAAGAAATAGCTTACTGGATTGTTTGTGATTACATTTATGAAGACACCCCCCTCCCAAGTCATCCAGGAAATATTAGAGGAAACATATTTCAGGGAGCTGGATCCTAACCTTAACCCTACAAGATTATAGGGAAACAGAAATTATTGAAATTCCAGTTATTACTATTAATGTACTACTACTGATAGCACAGACTGAAGATGAGGCTTGGAAAAACGTATGTGCTACATAGGAAATTTTTCACTTATTAAAATTCATCTTTTTAGCATTTTTTCCCTCCTATTCAAGAGTATTCTTTTAATTGCACTCTTTAATTTCATCTTTTCTGTCTCCTCTAGGATAGGGAAATTGTTCAGTGATTATTTCCTATTCTCTTTATTTTTAATGCTTCTCCTTTCCTAGCTCCTTTTCCATAGCCTGTAAGTATGTTTAATTAAATCTTTTCCACTAAAAAGACCTACTGTATAGGTGCTTGACCAGCTCAGTTGGTAGAGCATGTGACTCTTGATCTTGGGGTCATGAGTTCAAGCCCCAAATTCAGAGTAGGGATTATTTAAAAAACAAAACAAAACAGAACAACCCAAAAAACAAAACCCATTGTATTCTACCTTGTGAGAGTAGTGGTTAAAAGCATGAGTTCCAGAGCCAGACTGCCTGATGTTGAAAACTCCACTATTTACTAGTTTTTTGTCCCTGGGCGAATTTTGAAATGCTCTGTGACTTCATTTCCTTACATGTGTAAAGGGAATAATACTAGTTCTTACTTTCTGGGGTTATTGTGAGTATTAAATGAATGGATATTTGTAAAGCTCTTAGAATAGTGCCTGGCAGATGGTAAATGTTACATGTGTTCATTAAATAAAAATCAACTAATTGATCAATCCTCAACTTACAGCCTGTTAAAAGTCTACTAAAGGTTAGAAAAACAACCAACCAACTCTTAATTACTAAACTTAAGGAATTCTGCAGTACTTAGCTAACTTGATTGTTTAGCAATATTTGACTTGGTGGTCCCCTAGTTTCTTCTTAGAACTTTCCTTTTATTCCCTGGACATTTCTTTCCTGGTTCTTCCCATATCTCTCTGATGTTTTCTACTCAATTTCCTTTAAAATTTCCTTGGTATTCTGTCTTTTGTCTTCTTCCCTTCTTACTCTGTAATTCAATAAATCTGATATTAAAAAGTGCTCCAAACCCACTGCACAAAAGTCCCTCCATAATCTATTCTCTGCTGATCTCTTCAGATTCATATTTCAGTACCCCACCACATGAAATGGTTTGAACTTTTCAGAGTGCTGGTAGGGCTGCTTCCCCCAAGAGGAAATACCATTCCCACCCTTAAAATTATTCCCTAATTTGTCAAATCTTAAGTGAATTTTTCTTGATACTTTAGGTGATTTTATCTTGTAAGTCTCATATATATTTTATAGATAACATATCCTCAGAGACTAACACAGTAAGGAGCTCAGTATTTACTGACAGACTGAATTATAGCATCTAAATTAATATTTTACATGTATTTATTGTCTTCACCAACTGTATATGCTTTGCGAAAAAGATTTACTTATTAATCTTTAGGTTCCTTGTGCTAAGTAATGCCTTAAATACAACAGTTAAATAATTTGTATTTTAAAACCTCTTCAGATATTTATGTTGTGATTTCTGTAACAACTTAAACACGTTTTCAGCTCTCAAAATCTACTAACTTGATTTTTATTTCCTCTGAAGACCCAGTGACATTCAGGATTCTTCTAACATTATAAAAAAAAAATAAAGTGAGCAGTATTAAGATGGTAGAGAATGAGTATATTTTTTTCTTAAGAAATGTCATGGACACATCTTTAGGGAAGTCTTAAAAAAAAAGCATGTGGTGCTGCAAGCCTATGGGTGGGCCCTAACTACTAAATTTGTGATAGATCTTCAATTTTGAAGGAATCAGAGAACCAGTCTATCATGTCAAGAACATGAGGTTCTAATAACCAAGAATGCCAACAGCCAAGAGGACAAATGGTTTTTTCTTTGTTATGAAAGGAGAAGGTCAAGTAGTCACAGAAGAAAAAAAGTTGCAACTGACTGAGTGGCAGATGCACACAGGAGACAGTTTCTAGAAAGCGCGGGAAAGAAATGGGCGGGTCTTTTTTTTTTTTTAAATGAGCCAAGTTCCTGATAGGATGTCTGTGGAGGGGTAACTGCTAAGCTCCACCCCCTGAGCCTCAGCAACAGTGAAGGGAAAGACTGTGATTGGGTGACAAGTTTAGCCGAACCCTAGGAAGTACTGAGGGTGCGTGATACACAAACTTACCTCAGAGCTGGGTGCAGTAACGCTGAGGAGATGGCTTCGCTTTCCAACCCAACTGTTTCTGGAAAAGTGCTGAAAGAACCCAACAATGGGGGAAAGATGACCTATCTAGATATGTCTCTAGGTATGTAGACCCAAGACTCCAGCCCCCACTAGTCTGGGCTCACTGGCTTTGAATATCAGACCTTGGCTTAAGGCAGGCTGGAAGTGGCCCCGTGAGGCATATACTCCTGGGCAGCGAGGCTTGCACTCTGTGCACCACTCCTGCCCCAACGTGGATAAAGCCCAGGCCAGCTTAGCTCCTGCCCTTCTTTTCTGCTCCCATATTCCCATGACTCTTCTTAGGTGGGAAATTAACGAAATTTAGGGCAAAATTAACGAAAGTTAGGGCGAAAGCTAACAGGAATTGTGTGAGGCGTAAGGATTGCTGCAAAGGTTTAGGCTGAGGGAAATAAAAAGCCAGCGATCTCCATATATTTTATTCTCCTAAGCATTGATAGCAAGCTACCCACCCAGTTAATGCGTGGGGCCACTCGCTCCTGGAAATCACTCTTTTAATCTGAGAGTCTGTCACAAATGATTGCTTTCCAGGGGCTAGTTTACAAAGAGTGAAAGCGGGCAGCAAGTCTGGGCAAAGGGGGTGGTTTATTTGCTTGCTTGCTTGTTGATTGGTGCTTTTACACCCTGAACCAACTTTCCCCTCCCCTGGCACCCTCTAATCTCTTAACCTCAGACCTCTTCAGGACTATCACCCACTTGGGAAATGGGGATGGGGAGGGGGAAGGGCGGGCAGACTTCATAAATGAAGGAGAGGGAGCAGCGCAGGGAGGCTGACTTTAAAAATGGCAGGAGATGGGGTGGAGTGGGGATGGGAGGGCAGGAGAGCAGGAAAAGAGAAAACTTTAACAGTGGGGAAAAGAGCTGAAAGGCAAGGGCAGCTTTAGAAATGAGAAGGGGAGGAGGAAGGAGTGCTGAATTTCCAATGGGAAGAGCAGCGTAAAGAGATTTCATTTTGAGTTGAGGGTTGGAGAGCTGAGCAGGGAGGGTTGAACTTAGAAATGGCTGCAGGCCCTGTTGGTGGGGGTAGGAAGGGAGACGCGAGGGTAGGAATGGGAAGCAGGGGAAGGAGAGTGTGCCATAAAAATGAGGTGAGTAAGGACATGGAGGACATATCTTATTATGGGATGGGAGAGCCGTGAGGGTGGAGAAGAGCGAAATAGGCAAATATTAGACATGGGAGGAGCAGAGCAGATGGGGAGATTTGGAGATGAATGGGAAAGAGTTGGAGAAGAGGGAGGCAGACTTCCAAAAATAAGAGGGAAAGCAGAACAAGGAGAGTGGACCTTAGTGAGGAGTGAGGAGTAAGGAAAGCTGGCAGTAGGCATGGGGTTGAAGAGGAGCAAGGCCAAAGACCTTAGAAATGGAAGGAGTAGAGTAGGGATGGAAGACCCTAGAAGTGGGAGCCTGGAGAGCAGTGAGGGTGGAACTTTGAAATGGAAGGGCACAGAGCTGGGAAAGTTGACCTTATAAGTGGGGAGGGAGGGTAGACTTTAGAAATGAGGAAGAAAGGGCCCCTGAGCGGCTCAGTGTTTTAAAGCCTCTGCCTTAGGCTGAGGTCATGATGGCAGGGTCCTGGGATTGAGCCCCGAATCGGGCTCCCTCCTCAGCGGGGAGCCTGCTTCCCCCTCTCTCTCTGCTTGCCTCTCTGCCTACTTGTGATCACTGTCTGTCAAATAAAAAAAAAAAAAAAAGAAATGAGGAGGAAAGAGCAGGGGTTGAGATGTGAAATATGAGGTAGGGAGCAGCTGTGAAGGCAATCAGTAGAAATGGGAAGAGGGAGGAACCCAAGAGTGGACCTCAGGAATGAGAGTGAATGAGCAAACAGGAGGGCAGACTTCAGAAAGGAGCTGAGAAGTGCAGTCTGGGAAGATCTTATAAGTGGTGAGGAGCAGGCAGAGTGGACCTTACAAATGTGGTCTGAGGGAGTGGACTTCTGAAATGAAAGAGGATTATTTGCCTTTTTATTGTTGTAATAGTATATGTATATATGTATGCATATGCCTGAGAAAGGTCTAGCATCCTATATATATGTATATATATATCAATCCCAATATATATATGTACATATATATATTGGATGCTAGACCTTTCTCAGGCATACAATTTACAAATATTTTCTTCTGTATTGTGGGATGGTTTTTTACTTTCTTGATAGGGTCCTTTGAAGCACAAGAGTTTTTCCTTTTGATGAAGTACAATTTATTTTTTTCTCTTATTGTTCATGATTTGGTATTCTATCTAAGAAATTATGAAGATTTACCCCTATTGACTTCTAGGAGTTTTCTAGTTTTGGCTTTTACATTTATATCTTTGATCCATTTTGAGTTAATTTTTTCCAAATGGTGTGAGTTAAGATCCAACTTCATTCTTTTGTATGTGAATATCCAGTTGTTCCAACATCATTTGTTTAAAAAAAAAGCCTCTGGTTTCCCCTATTGAATAGTCTCGGTAGAATTGCTTTTTTAACTTCATTTTTGGATAGTTCATTGCTAGTATATAGAAACAGGATTGATTTTTGTGTGTGGATCTTCTAGCTCACAACCTTGTCAAGCTTGTTTATTATCTCTAATTTGTGTGTGTGTGTGTGTGTGTGTGTGTGTATCTTTACGATTCTCTTTATATAAGATCATGGCATCTGAGAATATAGATATTTTCAGTTCTTTCTTTCAAATCTGGTTTCCTTTTCTTTCTTTTTCTGGACTAATTCTCCTGGCTAGAATTTCCAGTGAAATGTTCAATATATGTTGTAAGAGTGGACATCCTTGACTTGTTTCTGATCTTAGGAGGAAGGCTTTTGTCTTCCCTATGAATCATCATTATAGCTGTGGGTTTTTCCTAAGTGCTTTTTATAAGGTTGAGGAAGTTGCCTACCCTACCCTGTCACCTCTGAGAGGGAATGGCCCCGAATAATACCTAAGAGATTTTCTTGTTTTTTTTCTTTTTCTTTAATGTGTTTTTAACAATCTATTTCACAATAGGTAACAATAGGCTTTACTATTCTAAGACATAAGTCTTGTGGATTCCAGGCTGCCGCTTGCCCTCCGCCTCAGGCTCCAACATGAATTCTGAAGTATTTTGTGACATTAAAGTGACTTTTAAAAAATAATAATTGGGGACTCCTGGGTGGCTCAGTCGTTAGGCATCTGCTTTTGACTCAAGTCATGATCCCAGGGTTCTGAGATCAAGCCCCTTCTCAGACTCCCTGCTCAGTGGGGAACCTGCTTCTCCCTTTCCCACTTCCCCTGCTTCTGTCTCCTCTCTCACTGTCTCTCCCTCTGCCAAATAAATAAATGGAATCTCTTAAAAAAAATAAATAAAAACCTTACTTTAAAAAAAAGATTAAAAATTAATATTTGGTGACTGAGCAGGACAGGGACTAAGGTGAGGCAAGTGAGGCACTTGCCAAGGGTGCAAAATTTAAGGAGGCAATAAAAATTCAATGATTAAGGGACACTTGGGTGGCTCAGTGGATAAGCATCGAACTCTTGGTTTCGGCTCAGGTCAGGATCACATGGGTCGTGAGATCAAGCTTTGAGTACAGTGAGTCTGCTTGAAGATTCTCTCCCTCTGCTTCCCCCCTCACTCTCACTCTCTCTCTAAAATATATAAGTAAATCTTTAAAAAAATTTTTGATGGTTGAGATATTTTATTTATTTATTTATTTGTTTGTTTTTTAAGGAGCCCAGTGTGGGGCTTGAACTCACAACCCCAAGGGGTGTCTGGGTGGCTTAATTGGCTAAGCATCTGTGTTTGGCTCAGGTCATGATCCCAGGGTCCTGGGATTGAGCCCTGCATTGGACTCCCTGCTCAGTGGAGAGCCTGCTTCTCCTTCTGCCCCTCCCCTGTTCATTATCTGTCTCTCAAATAAGTATATAAAATCTCTTTTAAAAAAAGTAGAATAATACTAAAAAAAAAAACAAAAATGAACTCATAACCCTGAGATCAACACCTGAGTAGAGATCAAGAGTTAGTCACTTACTGACTGAGCCACTCAAGAGCCCCAAGATAATATATACTTTTAAAGATTTTTATTGTTTATTTTATTTTAGAGAGAGAGTAGGAAGAGGGGCAGAGGGAAAGGGAGAGAGAATCCTGAGCAGATTCCATGCTGAGTGCAGAGCCACATGTGGAGCCCAATCTCATGACCCTGAGATCATGACCTGAGCTGAAATCAAAAGTCAGATGCTTAACCAACTAGGCCTCCCAGGCGTACCCTGTCCTGAGATAATATCTTTAATGAAATATTTTTTTAAAGATCAAATGGACAAACTCAAGCCTTCTGGCTGGTCACATGTTTTTGTAAATAAAGGAAAAGGGTGAAGCAAATTTGGCCATGTTGTGTGTGCACGGGATCTGATCGGGTTTTTGTTGTTATTTTATTCATCAGGGATTGTTCTTGCATTGATTTTTATTTTTAAAAATGTTGTGTTGGGGTGCCTGGGTGGCTCAGTGGGTTAAAGCCTCTGCCTTCGGCTCAGGTCATGATCCCAGGGTCCTGGGATCGAGCCCTGCATCAGGCTCCCTGCTAGGCAGGAGGCCTGCTTCTCCTACTCCCCCTCCCCCTGCTTGTGTTCCCTCTCTCACTGTGTCTCTGTTAAATAAATAAATAAAATCTTATAAAAAAAAGTAAAGAAAAGAAAGTCCCTTCCAGTTTGAAGCCAAGAAAAATACATCATAAGGAACAAATACATGTTGCTTCTGTGAGTTGATGAGAAATCCATACTTTTCCAGTAATTTTCCCCATGACTTTATTAAAGTGAAAATACTACTTTTAACAATGCATGTTTATCTTTGGATAACTACACATGTATATATGAAAAGCAATTTTATGTTTATTTATGTCATTTATGTATAATTTTATATTATTTATATAATTTATATTGAATGCAAGATATTTATTACTTCCATTTTTGAAAAGATTTTATTTATTTTTAAGAGAAAGAGAGAAAGAGAGAGAGCACACAAACAGGGGGAGTGGCAGGCAGAAGGAGGGGGAGAAGCAGACTCCCTGCAGAGCAGGGAGCCCAGTGCTGTGTGGACTTGATCCCAGGACCATGACCTGAGCAAAAGGCAAACTCTTAACCAATTGAGCCACCCAGGTGCCCCTTACTACTTCCATTATAATAAGATGTACTAAAATAGGAAAAGACTCTACAGATGATTTTTTAGATTTTATTTATTTATTCATAAGAGACAGAGAGAGAAACAGAGGCAGAAGAAGTAGTCTCCATGGAGCGGGGAGCCTGATGTGGGAATTGATCCCAGGACTCTGGGATCATGACCTGAGCCAAAGGCAGCCACTTAACCAACTGAGCCACCCAGGTGCCCTCTGCAAATTTATTTTTGTTCTTGTCCCTAGTAAACATTTTCAGAAGGTATTACAGTGTCTTATTAGAAATAAAAGTCAAAAATATGGGACACTTGGGTGATTCAGTTGGTGGAGCATATGAATCTTGATCTCAGGGTGTTAAGTTTGAGCCCCACATTGGATATAGAGATTACTTAAAAATAAAATATTAAAAAAAAAGAAATAAAAGGCAAAAGTACAACCAAAATTGGAACTGGCAATTGTGAGAACTTAATGGGAACTCTACTTCTGTCTTCACCACTTCTGTCTAAAGGAGACTAAGGCCAAAGTACTGTAGTCTGAGAGAAAAACATCCCTTTCTCCTGCTCAGTGTAGTCAATCATGGATCCATAAATGTTTATAAAACATCTACTCTGGGGGCGCCTGGGTGGCTCAGTGGTTAAAGCCTCTGCCTTCGGCTCGGGTCATGATCCCAGGGTCCTGGGATCGAGCCCCATTTCGGGCTCTCTGCTCAGCAGAGAGCCTGCTCCTCCTCTCTCTCTGCCTGCCTCTCTGCCTACTTGTGATCTCTGTCTGTCAAATAAATAAATAAAATCTTTAAAAAAAAATCTACTCTGTATTAAGCACTGTGCTAGGTACTTGATACACTGATAGATAAACAGTGGCTTCTTCTCAAGCTGATCATAATCCAGTTGGGGAGGCAGCTAAGTAAACATGTGCAATTATATGTTGTTTTCAGTGTTCTGGAAATATGCATAGTCAGAAATTAAGAAGAAACTAAGTCACATTTTTTGAGGTTTCTGGTATTTTACATATTTAAAGAATGATAGAACAATGTTTATAAAAATTGGGGTATTTTTTTTTAAAGATTTTATTTATTTATTTATTAGAGAGAGAGCGCACGAGCTCAGGCAGGCAGAGTGGTAGGCAGAGGCAGAGGAAGAAGCAGGCTCCCTGCCAAGCAAGGAGCCCGATTTGGGACTGGATCCCAGGACGATGGGATCATGACCTGAGCCGAAGGCAGCCGCTTAACCAACTGAGCCACCCAGGCGTCCCTGGGGTATATTTTTAACGTTCACAGTTAATAAAATAGTGATTTCAACACCTTCTAAAATACAAAACAATATAATTGTGCTTTTTACAAGAAAATTTGTTCTATGATTTTTTTTTTTAAGATTTTATTTATTCATTAGTTAGAGAGAGAGCGAGCACAGGCAGACAGAGAGGCAGGCAGAGGCAGAGGGAGAAGCAAGCTCCCTGCCGAGCAAGGAGCCCGATGTGGGACTCGATCCCAGGACGCTGGGATCATGACCTGAGCCGAAGGCAGCCACCCAACCAACTGAGCCACCCAGGCGTCCCTGTTCTATGATTTATATCAAAATTTAATTATATGGTACCTCAAGCTGGGTGATCTATTGTTTTTTTAAAGTTTATTTATTTAAGTAATCTCAGCACCCAACATGGGACTCAAACTCACAATCCAGAGATCAAAAGTCGGATGCTCTTCCAGCTGAGCCAGCCAGGTTCCCTGGGGATCTATTAATTTATTTAATTTTATTTATTTGGGAGAGAGAGAAAAAGATTGGGAGGACAAGTGAGAGGAGGAGCAGAGGGAGAAGTAAACTCCCCGTGGAGCAGGGAGCCCAACAGGAACTTGATCCCAGGCCCCTGGTATCACGACCTGAGCAGAAGGCAGACGCTTAACCCAATGAGCCACCTAGGTGCCCCTTGGGTCATCCATTTTAAACTGTTTGAGGAATGTTGTCTTTCCTCAATCCTCATGGAGTTTTTCTGACATAAATCTTACTTAGGTCAGGAATTCAAATTTGAGGGGTACTGGGATTGAGTCCCACATCAGGATCCTTGCTCAGCAGGGAAACTGCTTCTCCCCCTGCCTTTTCTCCTGGCTTGTGCTCTTGCTCTCTGTGCCTCAAATAAATAAATAAATAATCTAAAAAAAAAAAAAAAGAATTAAAATTTGAGGGTCTTTGGGCCTGAACCAAATGGTTCTTGAGAGACTGGCTAGGTATTTTCCAGATGGAGTCAGTGGAGAATATCATCATAGACAGTAAGCAGGAATATAGCACCATGTCTCTGTAATGATGTCATATCCTGAGAACTAAGGGAAAGGACGTGAAAATCTGGAACGTTGATTTTTATTTTTTTTTAAGATTTTATTTATTTATTTGACAGACAGAGATTACAAGTAGACAGAGAGGCAGGCAGAGAGAGGAAGGGAAGCAGGCTCCCTGCTGAGCAGAGAGCCGAATGTGGGGTTCCATCCCAGGACCCTGGGATCATGACCTGAGCCGAAGGCAGAGGCCTTAACCCACTGAGCCACCCAGGCGCCCCCGGTTGATTATTATGTTAAAGATACCTTCCGGGGGCCCTTGGGTGGCTCAGTCAGTTAAGTGGCTGCCTTCACCTGGGGTCATGAACCTAGGGTCCTGGAACCGAGCCCCGCTTCAGGCTCCCTGCTCAGTGGTCAACCTGTTTTTCCCTCTCGTTCTATTGCTTCCCCTGCTTGTGCTCTCTCATTCTCTCTCAAATAAATAAAATCTTAAAAAAAAAAAAGACACCTTCTTCATAACCTCATAGACTATGCTGAAAAGGTCTTTCCACACCTTACCTAGGTCCAAAAGCCATTTGTTTTCTTGTCTCTGTGGACAGGTTGAGCAGCAATTGGATTTCATCTCTAAATTGTAGCTGATAAGATCTTTGATTTCTACATGTATAATGTATATTCTTGTGGAATTTCATCATTATAATGCAACAAATCAAATGGTGTTATGAAGTCCAGGGGTTAAAATTATGTATAATTGAAACTTTAAAAAAATTAAGTTTCTTTCTTTCTTTCTTTCTTTTTTTAAGTTTTTATTTATTCATTTGAGAGACAGACAGAGAGAGCACAAGCAGGGGGAAGAGGCAGAGGGAGAGGAGAAGCAGGCTCCCCACTGAGCAGGGAGCCAGATGATGGGGGGCTTGATCCCAGTACCTGGAGATCATGACCTGAGCTGAAGGCAGACACTGAACCACTGAGCCACCCAGGCGCCCCTTCTTTTTTTTAAAGATTTTTTTTAAATTTTTTATTTGTCAGAGAGAGTGAGCACAGGCAGACAGAGTGGCAGGCAGAGGCAGAGGGAGAAGCAGGCTCCCTGCTGAGCAAGGAGCCCGATGCGGGACTCGATCCCAGGATGCTGGGATCATGACCTGAGCTGAAGGTAGCTGCTTAACCAACTGAGCCACCCAGGCGTCCCCCAGGCGCCCCTTCTTAATAGAATTTTAGAGCTGCACGGGCACTATATGGACTCTCTTGTCCCTAAAGTCAAATAAGGAACCATTTAGAAAAAGAATGAAAAGAATGTCATTGTTCAATTTATTGATACTTTCACTGAGTCACTGAGGCTATACCAGAGGTTTTTGTTTATTTGTTGTTGTTGTTGTTGTTGTTTTAGTCTCATGGTACATTTCTGTGTTGGGGCATAGATGCCTTTTCTTAATACCATTTTTCTTCTAATTATATTTCAATTTGAACATTTGTTAATTTAATATGAAGTATTTATGAAATTGCACTAGGTTTATTTCTAGAAAATCCAGCATAGGATGGACGTTCAAGATTAAAAAACTAAAATGTATTTCTTCTCTCCTTTTTGAATTGGAAGCACTTTCCAGATTCAAATTTCCTACTTGCTTGACTTTCATCACAGTTTGTATCTTAGATACTCATATTTGCATCTTGCAATAGTTTAGGCAGGTACTATGCCATACAAGCCTGTCCTGAGGTGACGCCACATTGGTGTTCTAAGTGCGAAGAGAAATGGAATAGTTAGCATTTGGCAAGAGGTGAGATAAAAGATCTGTATTATATAAAGCTTTTCTACTTGATTGGGAGCCATGCACAACTGGACTTCAGAATATACCAAACACATTTGCTTTTAAAGATGTAATGTTATATTTAAATACGCCCAGCATTTACCTTTTCTTTGACTACCCTCCTTTTGTAGCCTAAGCAGCTTTCCAGTTTTTGCTAAAACAAGTTGCCTTTAAAATGTGGATTTAGGGGCACCTGGGTGGCTCAGTGGGTTAAAGCCTCTGCCTTCGGCTCAGGTCATGATCCCAGGGTCCTGGGATCGAGCCCCGCATCGGGTTCTCTGCTCAGCGGGGAGCCGGCTTCCTCCTCTCTCTCTGCCTGCCTCTCTGCCTACTTGTGATCTCCGTCTGTCAAATAAATAAATCTTAAAAAAAAAAAAAAATGTGGATTTAGTCTCTAAACACAGTCAAATGAAATTAAAATTATTGGATCACAGAAAAGAGGGCAGTTGCCTTTCAAATAGCTGTGCAGTGATAACATCAGTTCTCTATTATTTTTTAAAGTTTTTATTTATTTAAGTAATCTCTATACCTGTCGTGAGGTTCAAACTCACGATCAAGAGTCATGCATCCCTCTGACTGAGCCATCCAGAGGTCCCCTCTCTATTATTTAAAAAGCACTGGGGCACGTGGGTAGCTCAGTGGGCTTAAACATCTGCCTTTGGCTCAGGTCATGATCTCAGGGTCTTGGGATGGAGCGTCACATCAGGTTCTCGGCTCAGTGGGGAGCCTGCTTTTCTCTCTTTCTCATCCATAACCCTCACTACATGTGCCTTAGCTCCTATCCCTTACTGTACATTGAGATACTAACACCCAAGGCTTTTCTTTCTTTCCTTAAAAAAAAAAAAAAATTATTTATTTACTTGAGAGAGAGAGTGAAAACACATGAGTGGGGAGAGGGGCGTGGGGAGAGGGAGAGAGAAATTTCAGTAGACTCCCTGCTGAGCATGGAGCCCAACACCAGGCTGGATGCCAGGCTCCATCCTGGCTCCATCCCGGGCTCCATCCCACAACCCTGAGATCATAACCTGAGCCAAAGCCGGGTGCTTAACTGACTGAGCCACCCAGGTGTCCTGATACTCAAAGCTTTTCATCATCTACCTTGTCTGTCTAACCTCTTCCCCATAACTCTCCAGCACTAATCTTGTTTATAATAATATGTTATGCAATAATGTATTTCAGGGTCAAACTAAGAATTCTAGGAAGACCACTCCCTTACTATAATTCTAAGAACATCTCTCTCTCTCTTTTTTTAAAGATTTTATTTATTTACTTGAGAGAGAGAGAGCATGAGAGGGGAGAGTGTCAGAGGGAGAAGCAGACTCCCTGCTGAGCAGGGAGCCTGATGTGGGACTCGATCTTGGGACCCCAGGATCATGACCTGAACTGAAGGCAGTCGCTTAACCAGCTGAGCCATCCAGGTGCCCCTACGAACATCGTTTAATGGGTTCTTCTGCCTTCCCAATAGGGCCTCATTTCCTCGGTGGCTTGAGGAGTTATTTTTGGTAAATGGTGGTTCAGGGAGAATAAAGTGAGCTCTGGGGGAAGAGCTTTGTGCTTGCAAGCAGATGAGTAGAAGAGGGTGACTCTGTGGAGACCCCTCCTATTGTATCTGAGGTGAATGGGGAGAGGACTTCTTGTTTCTCTTTTACATTTCCCCCTGGTGCCACCTTAGGATAAACTTGGATCTCTTCATGCTTAGACTATTGTCATCCCTCCGCCTATCCCAAAATAATTAGTTTTCGGGGTGCCTGGGTGGCTCAGTGGGTTAAAGCCTATGCCTTCAGCTCGGGTCATGATGCCAGGGTCCTGGGATCGAGCCCCACATGGGGCTCTCTACTCGACGGGGAGCCTGCTTCCTCTTCTCTCTCTGCCTGCCTCTCTGCCTACTTGTGATCTCTGTCAAATAAATAAATAAAACCTTAAAAAAATTAGTTTTTTTTAAGATTTTTATTTATTAATTTGAGAGAGAGAGTGAGGGAGAAAGAGCACATGAGCAGGGGTTAGGAGCAGAGAGAGAAGCAGGCTCCCAGCTGAGCAAGGAGCCAGCACCCGGGGATCATGACCTGAGCCAAAAGTAGACATTTAACCGACTGAGCCACCCAGATGCCCCTAGTTTTCCTTTTTGTAATTGGACTTTATTCTACAATTTTTTTAAATTTTTTAAAAGATTTTATTTATTTATTTGTCAGAGAGAGAGGGAGAGAGAGCGAACAAGCACAGGCAGACAGAGTGGCAGGCAGAGGCAGAGGGAGAAGCAGGCTCCCTGCCGAGCAAGGAGCCCAATGTGGGACTCGATCCCAGGACACTGGGATCATGACCTGAGCCGAAAGCAGCTGCTTAACCAACTGAGCCACCCAGGCATCCCTATTCTACAATTTACTACCAATCATAAATTGCTATTTCCCAAACCATCAATTTCATAATCTCACTTAAATGCTCTTTGAAATTTCTTCATTTACTCACAGGGTTGCTGGCAGTTTGGGCTCAACATCAGACTTCCTTGGAAGACTTTATTATTATTATTATTTTTTCTTGGAAGACTTTAAAAAAACAAATACTTGAGTCCCATTCCAGTTCTACTGAGTCATAATCTGGCATAGGGACTCTGTATTTTAAAATAAATCTCTCCAGGTGATTCTGATGCACAGTCAGGATACAGAACTACCTGAACTATAGGATACAGAAAATGTTGGAAAATCTTAGCATTGGGGTGCATGGGTGGCTCAGTCAGTTGGGCTTCTGCCTCAGGCTCGGGTCATAATCCCAGGGTCCTGGGATCAAATGCCATATGGGGCTCCTTGCTCGGTGCAGAGCCTGCTTCTTCCTCTCCCTTTGCCCGCCCATTCCCCTGCTTGTGTTCTCTCTCTCTTTCAAAAAATAAATCAAATCCAAAAAAATATATTTTTTTAGCATGACTTTATTTTTTTAACTGTAATCTTTTATTTATTTATTAATTTTTAAATGAACATATAATGTATTTTTATCCCCAGGGGTACAGGTCTGTGAATCATCAGGCTTACACACTTCACAGCACCCACCATAGCACATACCCTCCCCAATGTCCATAACCCAACCACCCTCTCCTTATCCAGCCCCCCTCCCGTGGCAACCTTCAGTTTGTTTTGTGAGATTAAGAGTCTCTTATGGTTTGTCTCCCTCTTGATTCCACCTTGTTTCATTTTTCTCCTTCTTTACCCCCAAACCCTTCACTTTGCCTCTCAAATTTCTCATATCAGGGAGATCATATGAAAATTGTCTTTCTCTGATTGACTTATTTCGCTCAGCATAATACCTTCTAGTTCCATCCACATCGTCACGAATGGCAAGGTTTCATTTCTATTGATGACTGCATAGTATGCCATTGTATATATATATATATGTATATACATATATATATATATATACCACATCTTCTCTATCCATTCATCTGTTAATGGACATCTAGATTCTTTCCATAGTTTGGCTATTGTGGACATTGCTGCTATAAACATTTGGGTGCATGTGCCCCTTTGGATCACTATGTTTGTATCTTTAGGGTAGTAGTGTGATTGCTGGGTCATAGGGTAGCTTTTTTTTCAACTTTTTGAGGTACCTCCATGCTGTTTTCCAAAGTGGCTGTACCAGCATTCCCACCAACAGTGGGAGGGTTCCCCTTTCTCTGCATCATTCACCAGCATCTGTCCTTTCCTGACTGGTTAATTTTAGCCACTCTGACTGGTGTGAGATGGTATTTCATTGTGGTTTTGATTTGTATTTCCCTGATGCCCAGTGATGTGGAGCACTTTTTCATGTGTCTGTTGGCCATCTGGATGTCTTCTTTGCAGAAATGTCTGTTCATGTCTTCTGCCCATTTCTTGATTAGATTATTTATTCTTTGGGTGTTGAGTTTGATAAGTTCTTTATAGATTTTGAATACTAGTCCTTTATCTGATATGTCTTTTGCAAATATCTTCTCCCATTCTGTCAGTTGTCTTTTGGTTTTGTTGACTGTTTCCTTTGCTGTGCAAAAGCATTTGTTCTTGATGAAGTCCCAATAGTTCATTTTTGCCCTTGCTTCCCTTGCCTTTGGTTATGTTTCTAGAAAGAAGTTGCTGTGGCTGAGGTTAAAGAGGTTGTTGCCTGTGTTCTCCTCAAGGATTTTGATGGATTCCTGTCTCACATTGAGATCTTTCATCCATTTTGAGTCCACTTTTGTGTGTGGTGTAAGGAAATGGTCCAGTTTCATTTTTCTGCATGTGGCTGTCCAATTTTCCCAACACCATTTGTTGAAGAGGCTGTCTTTTTTCCATTGGATATTCTTTCCTGCTTTGTCAAATATTAGTTGACCATAGAGTTGAGGGTCTATTTCTGGGCTCTCTATTCTGTTCCATTGATCTATGTGTCTGTTTTTGTGCCAGTACCATACTGTCTTGATGGTGACAGCTTTGTAGTAGAGCTTGAAGTCTAGAATTGTGATGCCACCAACTTTGGCTTTCTTTTTCAATATTCCTTTGGCTATTCGAGGTCTTTTCTGGTTCCATATAAATTTTAGGATTATTTGTTTGAAATTTCTTTGAAAAAATTGGATGGGATTTTGATAGGCATTGCATTAAATGTGTAGATAGCTTTAGGTAGCATAGACATTTTCACAATATTTATTCTTCCAATCCATGAGCATGGCACATTTTTGCATTTCTTTGTGTCTTCCTCAATTTCTTTCATGAGTACTTTATAGTTCTCTGAGTATAGATTCTTTACCTCTTTGGTTAGGTTTATTCCTAGGTATCTTATGGTTTTGGGTGTAATTGTAAATGGGATTGACTCCTTAATTTCTCTTTCTTCTGTCTTGTTGTTGGTGTAAAGAAATGCAACTGATTTCTGTGCATTGATTTTATATCCTGACACTTTACTGAATTCCTGTACAAGCTCTAGCAGTTTTGGAGTGGAGCCTTTTGGGTTTTCCACATATAGTATCATATCATCGGCAAAGAGTGATAGTTTGACTTCTTCTTTGCCGATTTGAATGCCTTTAATTTCTTTTTGCTGTCTGATTGCTGAGGCTAGGACTTCTAGTACTATGTTGAATAGGAGTGGTGATAACAGACATCCCTGCCGTGTTCCTGACCTTAGCGGAAAAGTTCTCAGTTTTTCTCCATTGAGAATGATATTCGCGGTGGGTTTTTCATAGATGGCTTTGATGATATTGAGGTATGTACCCTCTATCCCTACACTTTAAAGAGTTTTGATCAAGAAAGGATGCTGTACTTTGTCAAATGCTTTTTCAGCATCTATTGAGAGTATCATGTGGTTCTTGTTCTTTCTTTTATTAATGTATTGTATCACATTGATTGATTAGCAGGTGTTGAACCAACCTTGTCGCCCTGGAATAAATCCCACTTGATCATGGTGAATAATCCTTTTAATGTACTGTTGGATCCTATTGGCTAGTATTTTGGTGAGAATTTTCGCATCTGTGTTCATCAAGGATATTGGTCTGTAATTCTCCTTTTGATGGAGTCTTTTTCTGGTTTTGGGATCAAGGTAATGCTGGCCTCATAAAATGAGTTTGGAAATTTTCCTTCCATTTCTATTTTTTGGAACAGTTTCGGGAGAATATGTATTATTCTTCTGTAAATGTTTGGTAGAATTCCCCTGGGAAGCTGTCTGGCCCCGGGCTCTTGTTTGTTGGGAGATTTTTTTTTTTAAAGATTTTATTCATTTATTTAACAGACAGAGATCACAAGTAGGCAGAGAAGCAGGTGGTAGGGGTGGCGGTGGGGAAGCAGGCTCCCCGCCGAGCAGAGAGCCCGACGTGGGGCTCGATCCCAGGACCCTGAGACCATGACCCAAGCCGAAGGCAGCGGCTTAACCCACTGAGCCACTCAGGTGCCCCTGTTGGGAGATTTTTGATGACTTTTTTGATCTCCTTACTGGTTATGGGTCTGTTCAGGTTTTCTATTTCTTCCTGGTTCTGTTTTGGTAGTTTATATGTCTCAAGGAATGCATCTATTTCTTCCAGATTGTCAAATTTGCTGGCACGTAGTTGCTCATAATATGTTTTTATAATTGTTTGTATTTCTTTGGTGTTTGTTATCTCTCCTCTTTCATTCATGATTTTGTGTATTTGGGTCCTTTCTCTTTTCTTTTTGATAAGTCTGGCCAGGGGTTTATCAATCTTACTAATTCTTTCAAAGAACCAGCTCCTAGTTTCGTTGATGTGTTCTACTGTTTTTTTGGTTTCTGTTTCATTGATTTCTGCTCTGATCTTTATTTAATTTCTCTCCTCCTGCTGGGTTTAGGCTTTCTTTGCTGTTCTTTCTCCAGCTCCTTTAGGTGTAGTGTTGGGTTGTGTATTTGAGACCTTTCTTGTTTCTTGAAAAAGGCTTGTATTGCTATATATTTTCCTCTCAGGACTGTCTTTGCTGTGTCCCACAGATTTCGAACAGTTGTGTTTTATTCATCATTAGTTTCCATGATTTTTTTCAATTCTTCTTTAATTTCCTGGTTGACCCATTCATTCTCTAGCCTCCGTGTATTTGGGTTCTTTCCAGCTTTCCTCTTGTGATTGAGTTCTAGCTCAAAATATGCAGAGAATGATCCCAATCTTTGGTACTGGTTGAGACCTGATTTGTGACCCAGGATGTGATCTATTCTGGAGAATGTTCCCTGTGCACTAGAGAAGAATGTGTATGTGCATATTGATGGGTTTTGTTTTTTATTTTTATTTTTATTTTATTTTATTTTATTTATTATCCATTCTGATACCCTGTGTCTTTTGATTGGGGCATTTAGCCCATTTATATTCAGGGTAACTATTGAAAGATATGAATTTAGTGCCATCGTATTGCCTGTAAGGTGACTGTTACTGTATATTGTCTCTTTTCCTTTCTGGTCTACTACTTTTAGGCTCTCTCTTTGCCTAAAGGACCCCTTTCAATATTTCCTCTAGGGCTGGTTTGGTGTTTACAAATTCTTTTAGTTTTTTACCATTGTATGTTACAGACTTCTTAACCCAGGCTGCTTTCAGGATTTTCTCTTTGTCACTATAGACTTGTAAGTTTCACTCTTAGATGATGGAGTGTGGACCTATTTTTATTGATTTTAAGGGCTTCTCTGTGCCTCCTGGATTTTGATGCTTGGTCCCTTTGCCATATTAGGGAAATTCTCTACAATAATTCCCTCCAATATACCTTATTTCCCTCTCTCTCTTTCTTCTTCTTTGTGCTTCATAGTTCAGGAACACAGGTCAGTGACAAACTTCAATTGAACTCAACCCAAAGAAATTCTTTACATTCCAGAATCACTTTGCACTCTGAAAGATACCAGCCCTCTTCATCTCCTCAAAATCTTTCATGGAATCATAATTTCTGTAGAAATATGCATATGCCTTCTTTCTTGGTTCGGCCACAGGAAACTTATAGAAACCTGCAACCCCCAGGGATACAATGAAGGCTCCAACAACATGAAATTGAAGACGCTTGGCCAGAAGGCCTCACATCTGAGGTTTCATCAAAGCACTGGAAGTCATGGTAGTTATTCTCCTCAACACCAACCTCAAACCTAACGTCCTTCCTAACTGATAAAGAAATGGACCTGGAATCCCAATTATTCTAATGTTGTTTCATCTTATGGTATCACTTATCTCTCGAATTCTTCCCTTGTGGTCCAGTAGTTGTTTGTCTCTCTTTTGCTCAGCTTCTTTATTCTCTGTCATTTGGTCTTCTATATCATTAATTCTGTCTTCTGCCTCATTTATCCTAGCAGTAAGAGCCTCCATTTAAAAAAAAAATATTTTATTTATTTATTTGACAGACAGATCACAAGTAGGAAGAGAGACAGGCAGAGAGAGAGGGGGAAGCAGGCTCCCCACAGGGCAGAGAGCCCCATGTGGGGCTTGATCCCAGGACCCTAGGATCATGACCTGAGCCAAAGGCAGAGGCTTTAACCCACTGAGCCACCTAGGTGCCCCAGAGCCTCCACTTTTTATTGCACCTCATTAATAGCTTTTTTGATTTCAGCTTGGTTAGATTTTCGTTTTTTTTAATTTCTTCAGAAAGGGCTTTTATTTCTCCAGACAGGTTTCTCTATTATCTTCCATGCCTTTTTTGAGCCCAGCTAGCACCTTGAGAATTGTCATTTTGAACTCTCGATCTGACATATTACCAGTGTCCATATTGATTAGGTCCCTAGCCTTCAGTACAGCCTCTTGTTCTTTTTTTTGTAGTGAGTTTTTCCGCCTTGTCATTTTATCCAGATAAGAATATATGAAAGAGAGAATAAAATACTAAAAGGGTGGCAAAGACCCCAGAGAAATGTATCCTAAGCAAATCAGAAGAGACCCCAAATTGGGGGGAGAAGAAAAGCAGTAAAAAGAAGTTTAAAAATTTTTTTAAATTAAAAATATATAGATATATATTAGACTGGTGAATAGAACAGAGCCACGCACTTGATTTTGGGTGTATTTTGGTGTCTTAGAAGAAACTACCTCCCAAAATTTTTTAAAGAAGGAAAACATATATATATATATATATACACACACAAAGAAAAAGGTAAATACGATGAAGGGATGGATTATGACTGTAAGGATGAAAATTTAAAAAAATTCTAAAAAAAGGAATTGTTAAGATAAGCTGGTTGGAATAAAAAAGAAAAGAAAGTGGAGAGAATTTGCTCAGGCTGGAGAATGGAACAAAGCCCTGTGCTAGATTTAAGGTATACTTTGATCTATTAGA
>RCUC01016143.1:0-15932 GCA_003697995.1 Taxidea taxus jeffersonii
AAAAAAAAAAAAAAAGAATAGTCTGGAACCATTTCATTTCAGATTTCAGAGTAAAATCACTAAAGTGAAATACGATTTAATTAACTCATGGTCTATTCACCACTTCTCTTGTGTAGCCAGACACTGGCTTTGATTTTAGTCTCAATCTTTTTTTTTTCTTTTTTCTTTTTTCTTTTCCTCCTCCTATTTGTTTAATTTCTTTTTTTTAAGATTTTATTTATTTATTTGACAGAGATCACAAGTAGGCAGAGAGAGAGAAGGAAGCAGGCTCCCCATTGAGCAGAGAGCCCAATAGAGGGCTCGATCCTGGGATCCAGGGTCCCAGGACCCTGGGATTATGACCTGAGCTGAAGACAGAGGCTTTAACCCACTGAGCCACCCAGGCGCCCTCTATTTGTTTAATTTTTGAAAAGAGGCTTAATGATGAGATACTGCATTTAACTTTTCTAAATTTTTCTTTCCATTGTTTTTTTGTAAGATAGGTACATTGTAATGAACACTTCTGTGGTTTCAATGTACAATAATCTTTTTTGCACAGCAAGGATATCCTTGTATATTAAATACCATACTTTTACTGTGAAATGGAGAAAATTATTTGCACTACCGCATGAAGTTCATTTTTCTTGCTTTAACATGGTGGATATGCAGTGGTCTTTTTTCAGATAAAATACTGAAATATGGTGATATGTTTATCAGTTGAAATGCTGATGAATTATAGCTGCGTTAATACAATATTTTACCAACCAGCAGTGAGAAATAATGCTCATGTGTAATATTTTTGTTACAGCTGCTTAATTGTGATTTGTTGAATGAAAACACTAATATGTAAAACATATTAAACCACAAACCAGTGGTGTATTTGTGTTCCATGAAAGTCTTCTAAACAAGAACACATGTTTCAGCCATGGGCACTAGTTTGCCATCCCATGATTTAAAGTCTTAAAATCTTAAAATTTTCACCCAGCACAAATCATCTTTGTTTCCTTTGCATTGACATAAATCATGTTACGTATCATCATGCAAATATTTAATAATCTATAAGTTCTGGCAGCTATCCATAAAGGCAGATGGGGCAGCAAATAACCTGGTTCTCTTTATATGTCCTGATGCCTGTAGCCTATGTATAAACCTCTTCTACTTCTGTTTTTATTATTTATTTATTTTTAAAGATTTATTTATTTGACAGAGAGCACGATTAGGCAAAGCAGCTCTCTACTGAGCAGGGAGCCTGATGGCAGACCTCAATCCCAGGACCCTGAGATCATGCATGACCTGAGCTGAAGGCAAATGACTGAGCCACGCAGGCGCCCTTCTGTTTTTATTTTTATTACTTGTATCAGTTATAGTTTGAGAACCAGAGTGCTTGCTTCTTCACATTTTCACTGTATATTAGCCATATGGTTTGTTTAAGGTAGGTTGTTGCTTATTTTTAAATGAGTTAGGGTTTGCGACTTTTTTTACTGAAATCTGAAAAAAAATTTTTTTTTAAGATTTTTTTGTTTCTTTATTTGACAGAGATCACAAGTAGGCAGAGAGGCAGGCAGAGAGAGAGGAGGACAGGCTCCCTGCTGAGCAAAGAGCCCAATGCAGGGCTCGATCCCAGGACCCTGAGATCATGACCTGAGCTGAAGGCAAAGGCTTTAACCCACTGAGCCCCACAGGCACCCCAGATCTGAAAATCTTTTTGAAGAAATGCTGACTCAGGGTCTCCTTTGGGATATCCAGATTTTTTAATCTTCTCAGAGATTTTGATGTTAATGGAACCCATTAGTTGTAATGTTTATATTCCCAGGCCATTATTGTAAGGTCACGTATACTTTATCACTAGTAGTGTTAAAGTTGAAAGAGATAAGGAGAGTTGTAGTTAATGAGAAAAGACTTTAGAGTCTTTATCCTCTTCATCACTAATACTTTTGTAATACTAAGCAACAATTACATACGGCAAAGGGTTTTTTGACATATATAGATATATAGTATTAGACTAAATTGGTTAGGGTTTATATCCAATTTAGTTATAAATGTATGAAAAACAAAGGAAATGAAAAATGTCTTTTTTCTTTTAAAATATTTAAGGGAGAACAAAACCTAATAGATCACTTCTTTGTCATTGTGCCTGAAAGGGCTTGAGGTTTCTAATATATTTGTATAACATTAGGGTTTTTTGTTTTTTTTTTTTAAGATTTATTTATTTGACAGATTACAAGTAGGCAGAGAGGGGAGGGAAGCAGTCTCCCCACCAAGCAAGAGGGCCCAATGCGGGCCTCGATCCTAGGACCCTGAGATCATGACCTGAGCCGAAGGCTGAGCCTTAACCCACTGAGCCACCCAGGTGCCCCTGTATAGCATTAGTTCTTTAACAGCATCCTTTATAATCCTGTGAAATTTCTTAGAGGAAATGTTTAGTATATTTTATTTTGCTGGTATAATTCCAAAGAAACATTATTTTTTTTTAAATATTTTATTTATTTCACAGACAGAGATCACAGGCAGGTAGCGAGGCAGGCAGAGAGAGAGGAGGAAGCAGGCTCCCCACTGGGCAGAGCGCCCGATGCGGGGCTCAATCCCAGGACCCTGGGATCATGACCTGAGCCTAAGGCAGAGGCTTCAACCCACTGAGCCACCCAGATGCCCCAAGAAACATTATTTTAAATTGCTACTTAGTTGGTAATGATTTTGTTTCTGTTCCGTCATACATAGAGATGGTACTTTACTATAACAATTTACATTCTGACATAATCTTGAAATGTGTTCTGAAAAATTCAGATTGTCAGGTCCTTTACTACGAAGGCTTTTTTTGTTGTTGTTTTTTAAGTAAATATGTCATGGTGTCCTCAAATCTCCATTTTAAAACTCCAGGATAATATCTATCTACTTGTGGATAGAAACATTTATAATTAATGTGTCAACATCAAATTGGGATTTATAAGAGCTGTAGGGGATCAACAGGTTGTTAAGCAACCAAATTACATTTGAAAACCCTCCCTCTTCTCTAATTTTTTGATACTCTTAAGAATTGGGAGTATTTTATGGAGGAGGAAGTAAAAGTAATGACAGTCAGTAATATTAATTACTTAACCTTATGCTGTCCTCTGATTTATAAGCATATTTTTCACTCTTGAAACAACCCAGTGATTTAAAGCCACATTTTCTCCCATTGAATTTGCACTATAATAATAACTTTTGTTTTCCCTTTTTCTTTTCAGGTCACCAAGAAAACAACAACTTCTGTTCTGTTAACATAAATATTGGTCCGGGTGATTGTGAATGGTTTGTTGTTCCTGAAGATTATTGGGGTGTTCTGAATGACTTTTGTGAAAAGTAGGTTTCTGAACAGATTTTGTTTTCAAATAATTTTGAGAAGACATTTATTATAAAGGACAAAGTATGATGCTAAATTTCCAATTATCCAGAAATTTTATTTTATTTATTTTTATTTTTTAATCCAGAAATTTTATTTTAAATGGTATTGTTTAAAATATTTTTTACTTTATGTTATGTGGAATAACACTAAATGAAAAATGCTATGAAACCAGTTTATGCAGTAACAACAGGTATGAATTCAAAAGACAGGGAGTTAAGGAATTTTTTTAAAGTTAATTTTAAAAATTGATTGTGAATGCACATTCTTTTCAGATGTGCTTTACAGAAAATTTGATTTAATTATAAATGAAATTAGAAATGTTAAGAATTCAAAAATTAACCATCCTTACACCTTGCTAATAATTCAAACATGTATGTCTCTAATAGTGAGCTTAAAATAATCAATGTTCAGTGGCAAGTGAATTCCCCACTATTTTAAGAGTTGATTATGATACTGGTAAATGATATGTTTATGGAATATAAAAAATTGGGTGAAATTCTAATAATTATTGACATATATGATCTTTAAAATCAGTACACATTTTATATATCAGTTTTGGAGGGCCCTTACACAGTATATTTGATTTAGTAAAAAGTTTGATGGTAGGGGTTGCCTGGGTGGCTCAGTTGGTTAAGCAGCTGCCTTTGGCTCAGGTCATGATCCCAGCGTCCTGGGATTGAGTCCCACATCGGGCCCTTGCTGGGCAGGGAGCCTGCTTCTCCCTCTGCCTCTGCCTGCCTCTCTGTCTGCCTGTGCTCTCAATCTCTCTCTCTCTCTAACAAATAAATAAAATCTTAAAAAAAAAAAGTTTGATGGTAGTTTAAACAATTTAGAGTTTTCTTACTGGCAAGGTATCATTTTTTATTCTCTTATGTATAATTTTTCTCATGTTAATAAAAGGTCAGATTTCTAGACATTTAAAATTTATCAGGAAAATACTGTAATATTCTCTTTTCTGAATGTTTATTCCCGCAAACGGTAACTTAAGTACGGTATAGGAAGGGTCTGATGGAAAGTCTCTTGTGTGTTTAACAACTTTCTTTTTTTAAGATTTTATTTATTTATTTTAGAGGGAACATGGGCATGCATACAAGCACGCATTTGAGTTGGGGAGGTGTACAGGGAGTGGGAGAAAAGAATCTTGAGCAGACTCCACAATGAGCATGGTGGAGCCTGATGCAGGGTTTGTACTCAACGACCCTGAGATCATGACCTGAGCTAAAATCAGGAGTCAGGTGCTTAACTGACTGAGCAACCCAAGTGCCCTAAGAACTATTTCTTAAAATTATAAGGAGGTATTATGATCTGAGCCAAAGGTGGACGTTCAATAACTGAGCCACTCGGGCACCTCCCGAATGTAACTTCAAATATTTAAAACTTTTATATTTATTTCACGACTATACTTAAAATCTTTTAATCAACCTTTTTTGTAGGATGTTTTCTCCACTTTAATTTTGTCAGTGTATGGGTAAAATAAGGTTTATACCATGATTGTAACTTCTTACTTTCTTCTTCTTTTCCCTCCCTCCCTCTTCCTGACCCACTGTCCCAGGTCCCTTTTCATATTTTTCTGACAACATTGCAGAGTTCATAGAAAACACAGTTTTTAGCCTTTCATTTATTAGTATCTGCTAGACTTAACCTCTAGAAAAGTCCTTTCATTTTAGGAGGAAAAAGGAAGAGAGACAGGTTCCATGTAGATAATTCCAAGACAGCCATTATCATTTTTGTTAAGAAAAAAACAGAAACAAAACAGAAGTAGGGCAAATGCTTTTCTTAGACCTTCATAAAGGAACAGTTCTATGATTTGAGTTTTCTCTTGAGAAAATGAAATAATTGAAGTACTTAAAACTAAATTCTTATAGAAAAGAATTGGTATTGTAGTTACCTTAAAATATTTCATATTGTGGTGGAGAAGAATAATAAAAAGTCACAATTTTATAATAAAAATTTGACAGTTTGGTCTCTGCATTGGTGCTGCTGCTGGTGGTGATTCATGTGAAGAAAAAGTACTCTAGGGACGCCTGGGTGGCTCAGTTGGTTAAGCGGCTGCCTTTGGCTCAAGTCATGATCCCAGCGTCCTGGGATCGAGTCCCACATCGGGCTCCTTGCTCGGCAGGGAGCCTGCTTCTCCCTCTGCCTCTGCCTGCCTCTCTCTCTGCCTGTGCTCACTCTCTCTCTCTCTCTAACTAATAAATAAATAAAATCTTAAAAAAAAAAAGTCTATCTTTAAAAAAGAAAAGAAAAAGTACTCTAAATTGATGGGAATTGAGGGAAAAGTCTTTGTTCTTATATCTTGCACAGTATTTCTGGCTCAGAAGTTAAGTGGGTTCTTGTAATCCCTACTCTCAATTTCCTTTTTAGAGATTCCTTGATATTAAGAGGTTATTCCGAAAGAAAGGATAAATCAGAAAGAGAATTAAAAATAAGTCTATCTAAGTGTAGTTTGCATCTTTGACTTTTGGACTTCTGAAAATAATTTAAGCATATAGGGGCGCCTGGGTGGCTCAGCAGGTTAAAGCTGCTGCCTTCAGCTCAGGTCATGATCACAGGGTCGTGGGATCGAGCCCTGCATCGGGTTCTCTGCTCTGCGGACAGCCTGCTTCCTCCTCTCTCTCTCTGCCTCTCTGCCTACTTGTGATCTCTATCAAATAAATAAATAAAATCTTAAAAAAAAAAAAAAGAATTTAAGCATATAGTGTAAATAGATTTTTGAATTATCCTACATAATCATGTGCTATTAGTATATTTTTAAGGATCGTCCCTTAATATTTACAAGCCTTAACTTTTGAAACGTGCAGTTCTTTTTACAGTGCTAGTAACTTTTACTTAAATACATAAAATATCTTTTAACATTTGGAAATTGTCTCCCCATCTATAATGAGACATTTTTAAAAAATTAATTCATTGTTATTTATTCCTTCCCACCCATCTCCCCCAGAAATAATTTGAATTTCCTGATGAGTTCTTGGTGGCCCAACCTTGAAGATCTATATGAAGCAAATGTCCCTGTATATAGATTTATTCAAAGACCTGGAGATTTGGTCTGGATAAATGCAGGCACTGTGCACTGGGTTCAGGCTGTTGGCTGGTGCAACAATATTGCTTGGAATGTTGGCCCACTTACAGGTATTTTAATAATCCGTTAATAGATTTTATATTTTAAAGAATTATTTCTAATTGCTATTATTCTATTAGAAAATAATTCACTAAATATTGGAAAATTGTGTCTCCTTGGAAAAGTCTTATTTGTATGGATAGTGCATTCAAGTTAATAAGTGAATATCTAACAACAAATATTTGAGCAGATAACACTCGTATGCTTTTGTAGAGTTGGTGGATATACTTTGGATATATCAGAGTGTTGTGTGTTGCTTTTATATAAAAGAAAGCTCTTATGGAAAATCTGGTATATTATAGGAATAGCCAACCTTGTTAGTTATTAAACTTTGTTTAATGTATGTATAAGGTAAAGTACTGAGCTTTTGGAGCCAGAAAGACCTGATTAGCTGTACTTTTGTTAATTTTTTGACTTAGGGCAAATGTTTTAACCCCTCAGGGCTTATTTTCTTTTTTTAGAAAATGAGAATTAAATTCAGTAAAGATTTGAAAGGGTGAAACAAGGTGTAAAATGAGCCTCACAGTACTACTAAATGCTGTTTGCATGATAAATATTTTTAAAATTTTTTACTTTGCGGGGGGGGGGGCTTGATCTCCCAACCCTGAGATCAAGAGTCACATGCTCTTCTGACTGAGCCAGCTAAGCTACATGATAAATATTTTTAAACTATTAAACTGTTCTTTTTTAGAATTGGTGTTAGGTGGTAACAATTATCTTTATACCTTTTGTTACTTGGAGTAGCTTTATAACTTAAAAAATTTTGTTTCCTCCTAGCCTGTCAGTATAAATTGGCAGTGGAACGGTATGAATGGAACAGATTGCAAAGTGTGAAGTCAGTAGTACCCATGGTGCATCTTTCCTGGAATATGGCACGAAATATCAAAGTCTCAGATCCCAAGCTTTTTGAAATGATTAAGTAAGTGTTTCCAAATCACTATAGTCCCTGTTTTTGTGGGGTGTGGGGAATGTGGTGGAAATGTTAACTAATCAATATTTTCCCCCAAAATTATTATGTCAGTTAACATCAAGTGATAAGATGGTCTAGAAGTCTTGACAAAAGAGAATTCACTTGTTAAAAATACTTTCTTCTTTTATAGGCTATGATTATTATGACACAGAGAGGAATAAAGGCATATATACATGATTCCATACCACTAAAGTTAGAATATGTTCTTTCTCTTGCCCTCTCACCAGACTGATTTCCAAGACAACTTTACTTTAATATTGAAAGTCTGCCTGTAGCAAGAGAGAGTGAGAATGTGATTATGAAATAGAAGTCCAAAAAGGGATGCCTGAGTGGCTTAGTGGGTTGAACCACTGCCTTCAGCTCAGGTCATGATCCTAGGCTCCTGGGATTGAGTCCCGCATCGGGCTGCTTGCTCAGCGGAGATTCTGCTTCTCTCTCTGCCTCTGCCTGCCACTCTGCCTGCTTGTGCGTGCTATCTCTCTCTCTAACAAATAAATAAATAAAATCTTCAAAAAAGTCCAATAAAATTAACATTTATAATAGTGATTTAACTAAAGTGGTTGAATTTTCTGGCTTTTCTATCTTAATCATCTCTTTTTAGGCTTCTTAAACTTAAGAAGCTAATAAATTTGTATACAAGATTAATAGATTACCAATTTGAATACATATATTATAGTAATTTCTCATTTATTAACCTGGTTCCCATTCCATTTATTTTACATGTGTATTTGTAGTAACATATTTTTAGACCCTGCCACTTAACTGTATTTATCCAAATTATAGTTGATATGCTTTTCTTCCTTCTCCCCATCACTATCACCAATAAAAAATAATTCTCTTCAGAGAAATACGAGATGTTATAGATTGTAATAATTAAGCTGCTGTTTTTTTATTGTTATTTATTATGTGTTTTCAGGGCATATATATGTATATGTGTATATGTGTGTATACAAATACATATATATAAATTATATATATATAGCATTTATATACAAAACATATATAAAACATTTATATATAAATAAGTAGACAAATAAATAAAACAGGAGAGGAAAATTTAGCATGTCTTTCAAATCTGTTAGGCCAGTGTCTTTAAAATCAGTGCTGGGGGGCGCCTGGGTGGCTCAGTGGGTTAAAGCCTCTGCCTTCGGCTCAGGTCATGGTCTCAGGGTTCTGAGATAGAGCCCCGCATCAGGCTCTGTGCTCATCAGGGAGCCTGCTTCCTCCTCTCTCTCTCTGCCTGCTTGTGATCTCTCTCTGTCAAATAAATAAATAAAATCTTAAAAATAAAATAAAATCAGTGCTGGTTTACAGGGCACCTGGGTAGCTCAGTGGGTGAAAGCCTCTGCCTTCGGCTCAGGTCATGATCCCAGTGTCCTGGGATCGAGCCCCACATCAGGCTCTCTGCTTAGCGGGGAGCCTGCTTCCGTTCCTCTTTCTCTCCCTGCCTCTCTGCCTACCTTTGATCTCTGTCAAATAAATAAATAAAATCTTTAAAATAAATAAATAAAATAAAATCAGTGCTGGTTTTTTATGAACAATTTCAATTCTGTATTGAAGATTTTGTTCTAATCTACTCAAAGCTGAGGCCATGGTAATAGGCCTATTCACCGGCATAATTCAGGGGCCTTCCAATTTTTTGTATATATTTGAAATTTAATTTACAAACATTTGAAAGAGCATTTAGTCAAAACTCAAGTAGTAATTACTATTAAAAATCTACACATAGTGGTCATTTTTCAATTTCTCTATCAAGGTCATTACTTCAAGTCTGTTTCTTAAAAATATCTACTGGCGTGTCCAAAGTGAACTTTTTTTTCCCAGTGCCTTTAAGATTTTTTTTTTTCTGGGGTTTATGCAAAATGAATCACTTGTGTTTGAGAACTGCAGAGTTTATGCCAGACAGTGTTGTTGGCAATGAGGATAGATAGTGTGTAAGACAGAATCTTTGAGTTGATGTGGTTTAAATTTTAATGGAGCCAGACAGGCAAATTCTGAACCAGGTAAATAAAGTACTGTTAAGTAATGTAAATAAAATAAAAGAGGGCAGTTATTTTTTGTTTATAGGGTAGATAATGCTGCTTTTGCTTAAATGACCTCTAATGGTGTGATTTCTACACCTGGACGTGAATAATGAAAAGGAGATAACCATGAGAAGACCTGGGAGTAGAGTAAAATATATCAGGCCTACAGAAGATATGAAAGGCTTACATGAGAACAACTTTGATACACTTAAAAGATAGAAAAGCCGGTAGAACTGTGGCAGAATTAAGGAAGGGAATAGGTGTGGAAGTGAGTTCACATAAGTGATCAGATATTAAATTATAGACTGATTTGTAGCAGTGGAAGTGGAGAGGGATCACTCTACAAACAGTTGTGAAACGAGAACTGAAGGGCTTACACACAGATTGGATTGTGGGATAAGAAGGAAAAAGGAATCATGTTCTTAACCATTCTTCATTAGCTTAAAATATCTCTTACTACCCTCAATAACTTTCTAGACCCGTTCCAGTTTGTCTCAATATTTCAAATGAGGGATAGCAAGACTTCATGATAGTAGATGTTCCCATTTTCTGTGGTGGAAGTTTGTTTGTTTGTTTGTTTGTTTAAAAGATTTTATTTATTTATTTGACAGAGAGATCACAGGTAGGCAGAGAGGCAGAGACAGAGAGGGCGAAACAGGCACCTCACTGAGCAGACAATCCGATGTGGGGCTCAATCCCAGAACCCTGGGACCCTGACCTGAGCGGAAGGCAGAGGCTTAACCAACTGAGTCACCCAGGTGCCCTGGTGGTGGCAGTTTAAATTACATGGTCTGAGTTGTGGCAGGTGTCTTAATATTGAATTTGAATAGATAAATTTCGGTTATCTTCCACTTAAATTACTGAAAACCATTTTCATCCATATTTTCCATACACATTTTTTTTAAAAAACTTAAGTGAATCTCCTTATTTACCTAGGCTCCATTTCTGCTGGAAGTTTTTGATGGTTGGGTCTTTTTTAAAGTACATGCTTATAAACCTGTGGAATAATTTTGAAGGTTGATCATTTATTATAATTTCAGAATTCTGCATACAATTTTATCTGATGTTTAATTGGCACTCTGATTGAAAGTGTTAACCAGATTCTTTTAGCCACCCCTGAAAATGTACTTCTGTCAGCCAAAGATGCATACATGTACAGCTTTCATTTAATCAATATTTGAATACTAACCGAATGGAAGACCTGGGGTAAGCCCTAGTGGTTTGTAAATGCTGTACAAATTCCTTTCTTTGTGTATTTTTCCAGTAGGAGGTTAGGTAGAGATAATGGAGGCAGGAGGGTCAAAGATTGTTGTATGTAAATACACCAGTGCATGGGTTGAAGGATGTAGATTAAAACATGTTACAATTATGTCAGGTATCCCTCGGTAAAAATTATACCAGTAAAGGGGTGTGTGGTTGGCTCAGTCATTGGGCATGTACTTGTTGATCATGGGGTCATGAGTTGGAATCCCATGCTTAATATTAGAGCTTACTTGGTTAAAAGAAAGAAAAATAGATGTAGGTATCTTCAATAAATATGTAACAATACATCTTCTAGATACTACAGAATCATGACAGGTTTTAGGGAGATATATTGTTTTCTGAGGGAAGGAAGCTTGTGTGAAAGACAAAGATAAAGTGTAAAAATGAGAATAGAAATTGATGTAGGAAATGAAAGCGTGAAATATCCCTTTGGATTTTCATGTCATGGGTTCTAGATGTCTTGTACTAGGTAAGTTTGGTGGGCTGTATTTTAAGCTTAGTTCTATTGTAAGTGCTTAACAGAAATTATTTATTACACTCTTCCTAGGTTACCTATATAGTTGGAGGCAGAGTTAGCATTTTACACACAATATGAAAGAATTTGTTTGTAACTGGTACATCACTTCACTTGGGAATTAGCAAGATTGATCAGATGCAGATTTTGGAAAAAGCTGATGGAAATACAGAGCTTAAGAGAGCTGTCAAAGCAACAAATATTCTAGCTAGTAGTTTGTGCTTGTCTGGAGAAGAAAAGAACAGAAAAAAATGGGAATAAACAGAGAAGTGAGCAATGGGAATATATTGTTAGAGAAAGAAAGAGGACAATGTACTATTTTCCTTTAAGTTCAGTTTTACTGTATAATTACTGTATACATCATTGCTGAAGATCACATACCACAATATATACACATTAAATCTTGGACCCTGTCAAATAGGGTTATTAATTTAACCTGGTTTGTGACCTGTATTAGGGTTCCCACGTGTGTGTGTTCTGTGTCTGTGTATCGTGATTCCTAATAAACAGTCTTGCATTACTTTCTTCTTGCTTTGAAATATGTCATAGATGAGTTCTGGGTATTTTTTTAATTTATCCACAGCAGTGTGGCTTTTCACTTAGATATATCCTAAAGTTACTCTTGTAGAGATAACCAATGAATAACTATTTTAAACATATGGTGACACAATTATTATTGACAACCATTTCTCCCACTATTGAACAGGCGTCCCTGTTCTCAATTTTTAAAGGACACAAAAGCTAGTAATTAGTACACAAAAAGCTAGTACTAGTACACAAAAGCTAGTGTACTAGTAATAAGTACAATGGAAAATATATAGAAAGATGCTTACAGGGACACCTGGGTGGCTCAGTTGGTTAAGCGGCTGCCTTCGGCTCAGGTCATGATCCCGGCGTCCTGGGATTGAGTACTGCATCGGGCTCCTTGCTCACTGGGGAGCCTGCTTCTCCCTCTGCCTCTGCCTGCCATTCTGTCTGCCTGTGCACCCTCCTGCTCTCTCTCTGACAAATAAATAAATAAAATCTTTTAAAAAAAAAGAAAAAAAGAAAGATGCTTACAAACTGATGTTTAATTGGCACTCTTTTCATCCTTGTTCCTAACTATTCTGAATCCAGATTGGGGATGGTGGTGTACTGCTTTTTAGATCTTCATAGTTGGCTCACAGTTAAATACGGTGTACTTAAGTATGTATAGTACATCAGTCTAAAAGAAAATCAAAATTTGCTTTGCGACTTACGCACTCCAAGTTTTTGTACTGATTATGTATAGAGTTGTTTTTTTTTTTTAAGATTTTTTTTTTTAAATTTTTATTTGTTTAATTGTTAGAGAGAGAGAGCGAGCACAGGCAGACAGAGAGGCAGGCAGAGGCAGAGGGAGAAGCAGGCTCCCTGCCCAGCAAGGAGCCCGATGTGGGACTCGATCCCAGGACGCTGGGATCATGACCTGAGCCGAAGGCAGCTGCTTAACCAACTTAGCCACCCAGGCGTCCCTAGAGTTTTTTTTTAATTCTTTATTCATGTTTATTATGAACCAGCTTGATGATTGGGCACTTTTGCAAGGTGCTTACAAGATCATATCACTTAACACTTAATTGGAAACAAAGCATTAAAATACGTGACCTTTCCTTTAATGGAAATATTAATAAGGGACAGTGGGGAAGCAGAGAGGAAGTCTCTTTTAAGAGAACATTCAAGAAATAATTCATAGAAGAAATAGTATAGGTTATATAGTCCCTTACTCCAAACTTTTTGGGCTAGATATATTTTGAAATTCACATTTTTGTTTGTTTTTAAATACATGTAGAATTATATTCTCCCCTACTAGCAGTCTGGGGCAGCAATCTCTTAAACATATGTATAGACACTCAGTGGGCTAATAATAACTATAAATAATGTTATTTCAATACCATACAAGCTTTATAGAATTCAGGACAATTTCATATAATTTTCATACAAGTTAATTGTATTATATTTATTCCCCATTTAATTTATATTTGGACTGGTGATATAATAATGGCAGATAGTATTTCTACCTAACTACTTAATTTCTTACTGTTTTAAGTCTGAACTTGCCTTTTTTTTTTAGATTTAATTTCATTTATTTGATAGAGATAGCTTGAGAGAACACAAGTAGGAGGAAGGGATTAGGGAGAGGCAGACTCCCCTCTGAGAAGGGAGCCTGTCCTAGGTCCCTGAGATCATGACCTGAGCCAAAGGCAGGCATGTAACCAACTGAGCCACCCAGGTGCCCGTCTATTCTTTCTTAAAGTAGTCTATAACATGCTTGATTTTTCTCTGTAGTTTCTACAAGTTTAGCATCCATATATTATATTCCATAAAGACATTTGTCTGAATTACCATTTAGTGTGTTTTTAGATTTCTACAGTTTAGCATTTTACCCAGAAGACCCAATTTTTACTCATATCGTACTTCATATTCTCCCTCTTATCCCCTCAAATGGCAACAAGGAACACAATGGGTAGAGTGTATATTTGTTATGTTGATTTTCATCTGTCATTTTAGGATGCAGGGAACTTAGAATATTCTATCCTGAATACTGAAGATACATTGTAATAATAGCAGTCTTTAAATTTCTCTTTGAACTTAAATTAGCTATAGAATTTTATTTCACATTCCTTTTATGTTATAAATTAATCACATTTCTTGTGGAATCAGACTGAAACTGAAAGCTCTTGTGTCTTTATGCTTAAGCTTTATTTGCTCATTTATAATCGTTGAAAAACATTTAAACATTTGGCTAAAAATTTCAGTAGCAATAGCTGCTAATGAGAAGAATTTTTAATTTGGAAGTAAAAAATACCAAATTTGCAAGGCTTTGTTTTTTAAGCTTTTGTTTATTTGACACAGAGTGAGCGCATCTATGTTCATCTAGGATATTGGTCTGTAATTTCCTTTTAAATGGGGTCTTTGTCTGTTTTTGGGATCAAGGTAATTCTGGCCTCATAAAATGAGTTTGAAATTTTTCCTTCCATTTCTATTTTTTGGAACAGTTTCAGGAAAATAGGAATTAATTCTTCTTCAGATATTTGGTAGAATCCCCTTGGAAGCCGTCTGGCCCTGGGCTCCTGTTTGTTGGGAGATTTTTGATGACCGCTCATATCATCTCCTTACTGGTTATGGGTCTGTTCAGGTTTTCTTATTTCTTCCTGGTTCAGTTGTGGTAGTTTTTATAACTGTAGGAATGCATCGATTTCTTCCAGATTGTCAAATTTGCTGGCGTATTATTGCTCATAAAATGTTCTTAAAATTGTATTTCTTTGGTGTTGGTTGTGATCTCTCCTTTTTCGTTCATGATTTATTAGTTTGGCTCCTTTCTCTTTTATTTTTGATAAGTTTGGCCACAGGGCTATCAATTTTATTAATTCTTTCAAAGAACCAGCTCCTAGTTTTATTGAGTTGTTCTACTTTTTTGTTTGGTTGGTTTCTATTTCATTGATTTCTGCTCTGATCTTTATTTCTCTTCTCCTGCTGGGTTAGGCTTTTTTTTTTTTGCTGTTCTTCCTCTAGCTCCTCTAGGTGTAGGGTTAGGTTGTGTATTTGAGACCTTTCTTGTTTCTTGAGACTGGCTTGTATCGCTATATACTTTCCTCTCAGGACTGCCTTTGCTGTGTCCCACAGATTTTGAACTGTTGTGTTTTCATTGTCATTGGTTTCCATGAATTTTTTCAATTCTTTTTTAATTTCCTGGTTGATCCATTCATTCTTTGGTAGGACACTCTTTAGTCTCTATGTATTTGAGTTCTTTCCAGGTTTCCTCTTGTGATTGAGATCTTTCTTCAGAGCATTGTGGTCTGAAAATATGCAGGGAGTGATCCCAGTCTTTAGTACCAGTTTAGACCTGATTTGTGACCCAGGATGTGATCTATTCTGGAGAATGTTCCATGTGCACTAGAGAACGATGTGTATTCTGTTGCTTTGAGATGGATGTTCTGAATGTATATGTGATGTCCATCTGTATCTCTTAAGGCCTTCATTTCCTTGTTGATCTTTTGCTTGGATGATCTGTCCATATCAGTGGGGGGGGGGGTGTCTGAGTCCCCTACTATTATTATATTATTGTCAATGTGTTTCTTTGATTTTGTTTTTAATTGGTTTATATAGTTGACTGCTCTCATGTTAGGGGCATAGATATTTAAAACTGTTAGATCTTCTTGTTGGGCAGACCCTTTGAGTATGATATAGTGTCTGTCCTTCCTCATGTCTTATTATGGTCTTCGGCTTAAAATCTAATTTATCTGGTATAAGGATTGCCACCTCAGTTTTCTTTTGAAGTCCATTAGCATGGTAAATTGTTTTCCACAGCCCACCCCCCCCACTTTAAATCTGGAGGTATCTTTGGGTCTAAAATGAGTTTTTTGTAGACAGGATATTGATGGGTTTTTTGTTTTTTATCCATTCGGATACCATGTATCTTTTGATTTGGGGCATTTAACCCATTTAAATTCAAGGTAAACTATTGAGAGATATGAATTTAGTGCCATTGTATTTCCTGTGGGGTGACTGTTACTGTCTATTGTCTCTGTTCCTTTCTGGTCTACTACTTTTAGGCTCTCTCTTTGCTTAGAGGACCCCTTTCAACATTTCCTGTAGAGCTGGTTTGGTGTTTATGTTTACAAATTCTTTTAGTTTTTGTTTGTTCTGGAATCTTTTTTTTTTTTTTT
>RCUC01016147.1:0-22108 GCA_003697995.1 Taxidea taxus jeffersonii
CAGTTTCACACTTAGCATGGAGCCTGACATAAGGTTCAATCTCACAACACTGAGATCATGGCCAAAATCAAGAGGTGGACATCTAACAAACTGAACCATCCAGGTGCGCCCTTTCTCTCTCTCTCTCTCTCTCGCTTATTTAGTTTTCCTGCTATGTATGGCACTTTTTATCTAGCTGTGCCCTGATATATTTTGTGATAGATATGAGACCTATAACCACTGTCCTGGAGGGAAGGCTGCACAAAGCCGCTGATGTGAGAGAAGCAGTTTAAGTTGGAGTTTTGGCTGGTCTTTTGGGAAGCTGGCTGTCATGCTGGGCCTAAAGCAACACTGGATAGGAAGGGAGTATCCATAGGACCATGGAGGACATGTGTAAGCAAGTTAGATAGGGAGTGCTGGTGCTGGGCTCATCCCACTGGTGGCTCTGTGTCTATGCTGAGTGGCTGGAGAGGGAAATGACACCTTTGATTTTGTTTGTTTCTGGATGAGTATTTCTGGGAATGCTGCTAGAATCTGAAAGTCTTCAGATTTCTGTTTGCATGTTGTATACCAGTGGGTTGTTTGCTTATCTTCTCTCCAAGAGCAACAGAATTTCTTCTTTTAAAACTTTTAAAACCTTTAAAACTCCCTGTAAGTTGCAAGAACTAAGCAGATTTAGATCCTCTCACTTCCTGAGCCCAGTGTTATGGGGATTCTTTTCCCTATGGACTCCCCTGTGTGTTAGTCTGTCTCTTGCCCTTCTCCACAGCCATATTTCCCTCTGATAAGAGCAGGCATTTTCCATTTCTCCCCCAACCTATGTTTCTACACTTCTTACATTCTTCTATGTGATCTCTTCTCTACCTTTGCTTTTGTAGTTTGTTCTATCATCTTCAGACTCAATTTAGGATGTGGATATTTAGGATGATTTGACAGTTATTTACTTGCATTCATGTGAGAAGGTGACTGTAGGGTCCTCTTACTACATCACCATCTTCCCAAACCACAGTCTTTGTTTTAAAGTATATTTTGAGTCATATAAATATTGCTACCCCAGTTTTATTTTTTCACTTCCATTTTCATAAATTATTGTTTTCCTTTTTTTTTTTTTTTTTTTTACTTTCAGTCTGTATGTGTCCTTAAGTCTGAAGTTAGTCTGCTGTATGCAGCATGAGGAACCTTCACTTGCAACTTGATGGCTTCCTTACTATGCTTATATTTTTATATATCATTTATATATCCCTTACATGTTTTTGACTTTCAGTTTTCATAAGGACCATATAACAGATGCTTATAAAGCAGTTTATGTTAAGTTGATGGTCACCTAAGTTTGAACACATTCTTAAGGCACTATATTTTTACTCCTTTATTTACATATAATGTACATGGTGTGTTTGCAATTCCTTATTTTGTGTATCTTCTGAGTAATTACTGAAAATATAATTGATTTTTTTCCTTTTCGTCTTCTTATTAGCTTTATATGTGATTAATCTTTAGGTCCCTACTATATGTTTGCCTTTCCTTTCACCAGTACAATATTTTCCCTTTTATAATTTTCTTAACTTAAATTAATGCTTTTTCTGCTTAAAAACATTTATTGTAAGCCCAGTTTAGTATTGATAAATTTTAACCTTTGTTTTCCTTGGAAAACAAAACATGTATTAATGATAGTTTGTCTGGGTAGAGTATTCATGGTTTTACAGGTTTGTTTTTGTTTGTTTGTTTGTTTGTTTTCTTGATGTTTTGCCTTTTTGTTTCTGCATATTGTACACATCATGCCCTACTTTCTGGCCTACAAATTTTCCTCTGCTGAAAAATCAGGTGATAACATTATAGAATCTCTCTTTTATGTAACTCATTGGTTTTCTCTTGCTGCCTTTCAGATTCTCTCTATCTTTATTATTTGACATTTAATTATATGTCTTGGAGTGGACCTCCCTAAGTTCTCACTTCATCTTTTTCAGTATCTGTACTTCCTGGACTTCGGTGTCTGGAAGTACATGTTAGAGATGTTTTCAAGTATTATTTTTTTTTTCTTTAAATGTATTTTTCTAACTCTTTCTATCTCTCTTCACTTTCTAGACCCCTACAATATGAATGTTAGTGCAGTTAATGTTTTCCCAGTATTCTTGTAGCTTATATTAATTTTTAATTATTTTTCTTTTATCTTTTTCTCTTCGGTTTGGATAATTTCCACTACTCTGTCATCCATATTACTGATCTGTTCTTCTGCATCACCCAATCTGCTCTTGATTTCCTCTAATGTATTTTTTTTTTAATTTTTGTTATTGTATTATTCAGCTCTGATTGGTTCTTTTTTATCTCTTTGTTGAAGATCTCACTGAGTTCATCTACTTTTCTCTGAAGACTGGTTAGTATCTTATGACCATTACTTTCAGCTCTTTATCTGATAGATTCCTTATCTCCATTTCATTTAGTTCTTTTTTCTGAGGTTTCACCTTTTTTATTTAGAACCTATCCCTCTGCTTCCTCATTTTTTCTGACTTTCTGTTCGTTTTTATTTATTAGGAAGGCCATCTTATTATGCTAGTTTTGAAAGTAGTGACCTAGTGTAGCAGGCATCCCATTGAGTTCAATAGTGCTATCTCAATGGTCACCAAAACCAGGTATTCCAAAGATATTTTATTGGTGAACTGTGTGTACCCTTCTCTTGTGGCTGGACCATGCCTACTTTGGGTGCACTGGTGGGAAGGTTGGCTCTCAATCCAGCGGGCTGCACTAACTATGTCTACTGGGGATGCACTCATTAGCTGGGTTGGCCCCTCACATGGCTTACTAAGAGGCCTAGCTGCATGTTTTGTAGGCTTGTTTGTAAGTGAGATTGGTGCCAGTACTGCTCTACCAAACATTTAAAAAGTAATATCTAACTTTCTGAAGCTGTTTCAAGAAATAGAAATTGAAGGAAAACTTCCAAACTCATTCTATGAGGCAAGCATTTTCTTGATCCTAAAACCAGATGAAGACACCACCAAAAAGGAGAATTACAAAATAATATCCCTAATTAACATGGATGCTAAAGTCTCACCAAGATACTAGCCAATAGGATCCAAAAGTACATTAGAAAGACTATTGACCACAACCAAGCATCACTTATTCCTGGGTTGCAAGGGTGTTCCAAAATCTTCAAATCAATGGATGTGATATATAATATTAGTAAAAGAAAGGAGAGGGACCATATAATTTTCTCAACTGATGCAGAAAAAACATTTAAGGAACTGCAGAATCCTTGATTAAAACTCTCCAAAGTGTAGAGATAGAGTGGATATACCTCATTATCATAAAAGCCATTTACAAAATGCCCAGAGCAAATATTTCTCTCAATGGGAAAACAAAACAAAACAAACAAATACAACAACAACAACAACAACAAAAAGAAAAAAAAGCAGAGCTTTTCATCTAAAGTCAGGACCATGACAGAGATCTTCACTCTCACCACCATTGTTTAACAACTTCTTAGCCTCAGAAATCAGACAACAAAAAGTAATAAAAGACATTAAAATTGAAAAAGAAGAAGTCAAGATTTCAGTCTTCATAGATGACAAGATACTTTATGTGGAAAAAACAAAGGGCTTTACCCTCATATTGCTGGAATTCATACAGGAATTTAACAGCATGAGAGAATAAAAAATCATCACACAGAAATCAGTTCTATTTCTATACGTTAATAAAGAGATAGAAGAAAGAGAGATTAAAGGAATAGATATCACTTACAATTGCACCAAAAGAAAAATATAATTTTCCAAGGAATAAACCTAAACAAAAAGGTAAAAGATCTGTACTCTAGGAACTACAGAACACTTATGAAAGAAACAAAGGAAAACAAAAAGAAGTAAAAATATTCCATGTTCATGTATTGGAAAAATGAATATTGTTTAAAAGTCTATTCTACCCAAAGCAATCTACACATTCAATGGAATCCCTATCAAACTACCATCAAGATTTTTTACAGAGCTTGAACAAATGATCCTAAAATTTGTATGGGAACATAAAAAAAAAATAGCCAGAGTAATGTTGAAAAAGAAAACCAAAGCTGGTGGTATCACAATGCCAGACTTCAGACTCTACTACAAATCTTTTATCATCAAGACAGCATGATACTGGTACAAAAATAGACACATAGTTTAATGGAACAGAATGGAAAACTCAGAAATGAACTGACAATTATATGTTCAACTAATCTTTGACACAGCAGGAAAAAAAAATCCAATAGAAAAAGGTAGTATCTTCAATAAATGGTGCTAGAAAAATTGGAGAGCCACATGCAGAAGAGTGAAACTGGATCATTCTCCTAAAACATATAAAAAAATATAAACTCAAAATGGATGAAATATCCAAATGTGAGAGAGAAATTCATTAAAATAATAGTAGAGAACACTGGCAGCAAGTTTTTTCAACATCAGTGAGAGCAACTTGCTAGACACATGTCCAAAAACAAAATAAAAAAATGAACTATTGGAACTTCATCAAGATCAAAAGCTTTTGCAGCATAGGAAAGAGTCAACAAAACCAAAAAAAAAAAAAAAAGCAACCTACAAAATGGGATAACTTATTTGCAAATGACATATCAAATAAATGGCTAGTATCCAAGATCTATAAAGAACTTATCAAATTTAATACCCAAAACCAAATAACCCACTCAAAAAAAGGGCAGAAGATATGAACAGGCATTTCTCCAAAGAAGACATTCAAATGGCCAAAAGACACATGAAAAAATGCTCAACATCACTTGGCATTAGATAAATACAAATTGAAACCACAAAGAGCTATCACCTCATACCAGTCATGTGCTCACTTCAGCAGCACATACACCTCATACCAGTCAGAATGGCAAAAATGAATAAGACAACAGACAACAAATGTTGGTGAGTATGTGGAGACAGGGGAAACCTCATAAACCATTGGTGGGAATGCAACCTGGTACAGCCTCTCTGGAAAACATGGGGGTTCTTCAAGAATTTAAAAATTGAGCTATCCTATGACCCAGCCATTGCACTACTAGGTGTTTATCCCCATGATACAAATGTATTGACCCACAGGGACATCTGCACCCCGATGTTTGTAGCAGCAATGCCAATAATAGCCAATCTGTGAAAAGAGCTAAGATGCCCATTGATGGATGTTTGAATAAAGAAAATGTGATATGGAAGATTACTCAGCTATCAGATAGGATGAATACTTACCATTTATTTATATCGACGTGGATGACACTGGAGGGTATTATACTGAGCAAAATAAATGAATCAGAGAAAGACAATTATCATACAATTTCACTCATATGTGGAATATAAGAAACAGCAGAGAGGATTATAGGAGAAGGGAGGGAAAACTGAGAAGTCATTGGAGAGGAAGAAAAGTCATGACAGAAGCTTAAGTATAAGAAACAAACTGAGGGTTGCTGGAGGGGAGATGGTTAGCAGGATGGGGTAATTGGATGATGGGTATTAAGGAGGGTACATGATTTGATGATCACTGGTTGTTATATGGAACTGATGACTTATTGAATACACTATCTGAAACTAATATTGTAGTGTATGATGTCTAATTGAATTTTTTTTTTTTTTAATGACATATAGGGGCACCTGGGTGGCTTATTCAGTTAGGCAGCTGCCTTCAGCTTGGGTCATGATCCCAGAGTCCTGGGATCAAACCTCACATCAGGCTCCCTGCTCAGCAGAGAGCTTCTTTCTCCTTCTACCTCTGCATGCCTATCTACCTACCTGTGTTCTGTCTGTCAAATAAATAAATAAAATATTTTTAAAAAATGATGTATAAAGAACCATTTGCAGATTTAAAATAAAAACCTAAAAATAATGAAGGAGGTTTTATTAAAATAAAATAAATATCATCAAATACTTGCAAAGTTGATTAAACATGAATTAATACATTAGAATATAAAAGCCAACAATAGATCTAATGCTCAAATAAAAAAAAAATGAGTTTTGCTTCTGCTTAAGAGGTGGACAGTTCCAAGCAACACCACCCATCCTGATAACAGAAAAAGCTAAGTACTCTGCAAGGTTATATTTTTGTATGTTTATAAGTTTTTAAGGCCAGGAGGTGAACTAAATACCAAAGGACAATACATTCTCCCAAAGAGAGAGAAGTTGTATGAATTCTTTAATGTTGGTAGAATATAAAGGCAGAAATAGGAGTCATACAATCAAATAAAAAATATTAAACACTGCTTAAAGTCCTGATGTGGTCTGCAATGAGGGCTTACAAAATTTCTGAGTTCCCAAAGAAAACAGTATTCAACTGTTTGCCATTTTCTTTCCACAGATCTCCAACTGGATCCACCAAGAAGGTGTCATAAGTTTCCCTAACCTAGGTCCCAAATCCTTCTCTTATGTAAAGCAAAAATTGTCAACTATTTTTATATGCATTTTATTTATTTATTTGAGAGGGAGAGGAGAGAGAGAGAGAGAGAGAGAGAGAGAGCTATAGAGAAGGAGAGTACGAGTGGGGAGGAGAGGGAGAAGACTTCCTGCTTATCAGGAAGCCTGGCCGGAGTCTTGTTCAGAGGACCCCGAGATCATGACCTGAGCTAAGGGCAAATGTGTAACTGACTGACCCACCCAGATGCCCAAGAATTGTCAACCTTGGAGTAAGAAGGAATAAGCAAGATTTCCTGCCTCCAATGTAAGTCAAAGGCCTGATGCCTTTGAGGCAAGTGTAAGAAAAAGGCATTTACCACTGAGGTAAAAATCTTCCTACACTGCTTGACTTATTTCAAGTAAGTCAAACAGAGAAAGTCAATTATATGGTTACACTTAACTTGTGGAGCATGAGGAATAGCATGGAGGACATCCAGAGAAGGAAAGGAAAAGTGAATTGGGGGAAATTGGAGGGGGTGATGAGACATGAGAGACTGTGGACTCTGCAAAACAAACTGAAGGTTTTGGAAAGGAGGGGGGTGGGGGTTAGGTGAGCCTGGTGGTGGTTATCAAGGAGGGCATGTATTGCATGGAACAATGGGTGTGGTGCATAAATGATGAATTTTTGAACTCTGAAAAAATAAAATTAAAAAAAAAATCCTTCTACACCTAGTTGAAGCCAAACTTCTGCTTCTGTTGAAGGAAGACAAAAGCAAAGGCCATCTACCAATTGGGAGCATAGTAGCTAGAAAAATAGTCATATACAAGATTATCTACAGATTCTTAGTAGTGGTCTGCCCTCTTTGGTATATTTGCAAGAATGCCATTCTCCATCCTGCTACTGATAGTGGAAAAAAATTATGTCATGGAGTGGGGAAAGAGAAGTTGCAGAAAAAGCTCATTTTTAAAACTTCACTTTATAAGCCCTGCTTAGTAAAAGTCTGAAAGAGAACAGATAAGATCCTGTACTTATCACGGGCCAGTTACCCATGTTTTCAAATTCAAGGTCATGGAGAAGGGCCCCCAGCTATAGTACAAAAGAAATGTTTCCTTTACATAGTCATTTAACTAAACAGATTTAAAAATTCAGACTTTGATCTTGCAGTACATGCTAATTGATGGGGTGGAAAAGGAATACCAAATTTATATAAAGGGTATACTAATGTATACCTTAATTCCTGCACTCAGCATGCTCTAACCCACTAGTAGGAAAATGCAAAATTCTTGGAACATAGGAGGTAACAATATAAACAACAAAACTCAATCTCAGCTCAACTAATGACTGTACTCCCAACTCTTGTGCCTCACCAAAGAAGAAGCAGGCCGATTTATAGATGTGCATTTTATTTAATTAAGTCCCTATTGTTCTTTGAACGGAGCAGAGGGAGAACAATGAGTAAACTTGAAACTAGAAAACAATGGAATTCATCCAAATTGCAAGTGGTAAAATAACAGCAAAAAAGAGTGCTACATCAAAAACTAATGTACTATATGTTGGCTAAATGGAAATAAAGAAAAATAAAAAAAAAAAACAGTTTCAATCATCTAACCTATGAGTAAATGGAGACAGAAAGGTAAGATATAGAGAGAACAAGGTGAAGATAATTCTCTGAAAAAGTATTGACTGAGAATTTTCCCAAAATAGTTAATGAAAAAAGAAACATACACATATATTCAAGGGACTAAAAAAATCAAGGAAATATAAGCAAAGAAAATTATGTCTGAAACATACATTACTGAAAACCAAATATTAAAAAAAATTAAGGTGGCCATAATAAACAGAAATATTGCCTATGGTGGAATGAATAACAGACTTCTTATCAAAAGTATACACAAGAAAATATAAGGAAGATAATTGTCTAAAGTTCAGAAGACTAATGAAAAAAGAAATTAAACAAAATGATTATGATATATAATTTTATAACTGATAAAATCTTTAAAATAAAAGACATAAAAACACTTTTAAGACTAACTAAAGCTGAAAAAATTCATTGTCTGCAAAATAATATTACATGAAGGATTAAATAAACATTAAGACAGAAGAAATATAATGTTAAGTGGAATTTTGGTATACATTTTAAAAAGTAAAGTACTGGGGTTTATAAAACTGGAGATAAATATAAACTTTTCCCTATAGTTTAATAAATTTAAATTATAATAGGTAGCTTGAAATAAAAATAAAATAAGATTCATGGAGACTTATAAAATATGAAGAAGCAAAAATATTTGCCAAAACATTCACATTGAATTGATGGTATGAAATGAGAAAAAAATATTGCAAGTTTTTACATTATATTTGAAGTGGCATTATATCATCAAAAGGTATATGGTGATAAATATTTATTTTTTATTATTTATGTTTTATGGTTATATTTCCTACATACAGATCCATAAAGTATAGATAATACCAACATGGAAATGCAATTAATCATGATAAACACTAAATTATCTCAAAATAATTCCAAAAACAAACAAAAAATGAACAAAGAATCTATGGATTCTGAAAAGGAATCACACCAACCAGTGCAGCAGGAAGGATATAGACAACTCTCCAAATGGGCTATAGAGCTAGAGGAAGTAAGGAGATTATCTGGACCTCTTTCAGTATTGCTGGTCCAGAATCAAGAAAGTGCTGGACAAGACAGGTACTCACACAGAAAAGAAAAAAAAAAAAATCCTTAAGCCCAGCTCTCTATGGAATAGAGAAAACAAACAAACAAGACTAACAACATGTAATACTTAAATATAATTATATCAATATTCACATTAAAAAGAGACTGAGTAGTAATTACTCCAAATAAAGTTTGTACTAGTATTTTTATATTCTTTGGATAAATACCTAGTAATACAATTCCTGGATCATAGGGTAGTTTTATTTTTAACTTTCTGAGGAACCTCTATAGTGTTTTCCCCAGTGGCTGCACCAGTTCACATTCCCACCAACAGTGTAAAAGTGTTCCCTTTTCTCCACATCCTCACCAACACTTCTTTCTTGTGTTGTTAATTTTAGCCATTCTGAGAGGTATGTGGTGATATCTCATTAGCAAGCTCAACTATTTAATAACTAAAAGAAGTGTACTTATAATGTAAATATAAACATAATAAAATTTGTATAAAATAAAACATAAAAAGATGAAAAAATATTTCATGAAAACACTATGTAGGCCAGCAAGGTGGAGGCCAGAATGTTCTGATACTCCTCTTTCCTATGAAAACAACAAAAAGAGTAATCAAGTATAAAACAGTGAAAACAGGGGCACCTGGGTGGCTCAGTGGGTTAAAGTCTCTGCCTTCAGCTCAGGTCATGATCCTGGGGTCCTGGGATCAAGCCCCACATCAGGCTCTCTGCTTGGCAGGGAGCCTGCTTCCTCCTCTCTCTCTCTGCCTGCCTCTCTGCCTACTTGTGATCTCTGTCTGTCAAATAAATAAATAAAATCTTTAAAAAAAAAAAACAGTGAAAACAGCTAATGAAAACATGTGTACTACAAAAAAAGTGCAGTGAAAAAGTGGCAGATCATAAAAAGGAATATGGCTTCATAGGAAAACTTGGGAAGCATTATCTTTACCCATCCCCCAGTTCTGAACAGCTCTCTCCCTATGAGGAATCCCCTTAAAAAAATTCACTCTAGAGGGAAAAGTGAGAGACTCAAGCCTCACCGCTATGGATGTTTGTAGCTATTGCTACCAGTAACTCCAGCAGCCTTCACCAAAGCTGATCTTAGGTGACTGAGCTCCCAGAATTTTTTGGCACTAAATCTCCTACATGGGGATAGAGTTATCACTGGGTTAAGAGCTGCAGCCATAGCCCCAATTATTGCTGTGTCATAAATGGGATCAAGATGCCATAACACTTCACCATATACAGGACAGGAGCTGTTGTTTCTGTTCCTGCAAACCTGGCCCTAAGGTAAGGATTTTTCTTTCCATTACAGGGGAATTTACCAGTGTTCTGATTATCCCACCTGGATCACAAGTAACACTTTAACCATCATCTCTGTGGCCAAGATGCTGCTGCTGAGTCCTGCCCCAGGTTCCAGCATGTGGCTTTAAGTAAGAACCAGTGGTGACATACTACTGTTGTTCTTCAATTGACCTTGGATCCACAGTTGAGACACTGACTCAATATTACCAGGCTGTACACCTGATGCATCCTGCTCCCCCCACGTCACTTCAATGAGCCCCAGAGATCAGACCCTCTTTGGAGGCGAGATCCATACATGTCAGTATCTTAGATGTCACTACTACCACCACTTCAAGTTCTCATGTGACACATTAAATAAGTGCTGTGGCAGTTCACCATGCATTTGATCTCAGGAGTCCAGCCAGCTCCACTACAACTCTATGTGCCAGCTTACCAGACCAGCCATCAAGAAGGATTCCTGAGGCTGGATCTTCCTACAATGGGAAAAATAAAAGAATACTACCAGGAGTTTTTGTTCTGATGATCCCAATAAACAAGATGCTACATGAAAAACAGCCACATTCCAGGCCACAGATGACAACCACCAAGGTATATTCCAAAGTTGCCATCAGTTGATGGAGTTGAGCAGAAACTATGGCACTGTGTCATCCCAGAAGTCAAAGATTCAGCATCCCACCTAACTGATGTCATCAAAACTAAACATGGATTTTTTTTTTCTGTACCAAAACCAGTCACAAAAGCATTGAAGATGTAGGTTTCTACTCCCTTAAATTTAAACACATTAGTACAAAATCATCATAACTATAAAACAAAAACAACCACCCAAAAACAAGAAAATACAACACCACAAAGGAACACTGTAATTTTTCAGTAACTGAACACAAATGCAAATATGTGAGTTTCTTGAATAATAATTCAAAATAATTATTTTAAGGTACACATTGAAAATGAAGAGAACACAAATACACAGCTCCATTATCCCTTTTCTCCCCATATATACCATTACTTGTTGTTTCCTGTGTCGCTAATTTTAGCCATTCTAATAGTTGTGAGGTGATGTCTTATCATGGCTTGGATTTGTATTTTCCTGATGATGAGTGCTATTGATCACCTTTCATGAAATAGACTCTTAATTATGGAGAACACACAGATGGTTACCAGAGGATAAGTGATTGGGAGGATGGTTTTAACAGGTGATGAAGATTATCACTTTGTGATGAGCGCCAGGTGCTGTATGGAAGTGTTAAATCACTACATTGTACACCTGAAAATACTACTACACTGTATTAACTGGAATTTAACCAATAACAAAACAAACAAACAAATAAACAAACAAACCCAGCCATGGATTCATTAATATTTATTTTTTTGTTTTTCTCTTTTTTAAAATTATTTTATTATTATGTTCACTTAGCATATGGTATATCATTAGGTTTTGATGTTGTGTTCATTGATTCATTAGTTAAGTATAACACCCAGTGCTTATCACCACACAGGCCCTCCTTAGTTTCCAACACCTGGCTACCCGATCCTCCATACCCACTCCCTTCCCTATCCCTCAGTTTTGTTCCCAAAGTCCAGAGTCTCTCATGGTTTGTCTCCCTCTCTGATTTCTTCCCATTCAGTTTTTTCCTTCCTTCCCCTGTGGTTCTCCATGTTATTCTTTATGTTTCCCATATGAGTGAAACCATATTATAATTGTCTTTCTCTGCCTTATTTCACTTAGTATAATCCCTTCCAGTTCCATCCATGCTGATGCAGATAGTGGGTATTCATCCTCTCTGATGGATGTATGAGATTCTATTGTATGTATGTACCATATCTTCTTTATCCATTCATCTGTTGAAGGGCATCTCATCTCCTTCCACAGTTTGGATATTGTGGACATTGCTGCTATGAACATTGGGGTGGATATGCCCTTTCTTTTCAATATATCAGCATATTTGCAGTAAATGCACAGTAGTGCAATTGCTGGATCATAGAATAGCTCTATTTTTAATATCTTGAGTAAAATCCATACTGTTTCCCAAAGTAGCTGTAACAACTTTCATTCCCACCAACAGTGTACGGGGGTTCCCCTTTCTCCACATCTTCCTGTCTTATTAATTTTGGCCATTCTAACTGATGTAAGGTAGTATCTCAATCTGGTTTTAATTTGAATCTCCATGATAGCTAATGATGATGAACATTTTTTCATGTGTCTAATAGCCATTAGTATGTCTTCGCTGGAGAAGTGTCTGTTCATGTCTCCTGCTCATTTTTTGACATGATTGTCTGTTTTGTGTGTGTTGAGTTTGAGACATTCTTTATACATCCTGGATATCAGCTTTTTGCCTGTACTGTCATTTGCGAAAATCTTCTCCCTTTCCACGGGTAGCCTCTTTGTTTTGTTGACTGTTTACTTTGCTGTGCACAAGCTTTTGATATTGATGAAGTCCCAAAAGTTCATTTTCGCTTTTCTTTCCTTTGTCTTTGGAGACATATATATATATTTTTTAAGATTTTATTTATGTATTTGACAGAGATCACAAGCAGGCAGAGAGGCAGGCAGAGAGAGAGGAGGAAGCAGGCTCCCCACAGAGCAGAGAGCCCGATGTGGGGCTCAATCCCAGGACCTTGGGATTGTGACCTGAGCCGAAGGCAGAGGATTAACCCACTGAGCCACCCAGGTGCCCCTGAAGACATATCTTGAAAGAAGTTGCTGTGGCTGATATCAAAGAGGTTACTGCCTATATTCTCCTCTAGGGTTCTGATAGATTCCTGCATAAAGTTGAGGTCTCTTATCCATTTCGAGTTTATCTTTGTGTATGGTGTAAGAGAATGAATGAGTTTCATTCTGATACATATAGCTGTCCAACTTTCCCAGCACCATTGATTGAAGAGACTGTCCTTTTTCCACTGGATATTTTCTCCTGCTTTGTCAAAAATTCTTGACCATAGAGTTGAGGGTCCATATCTGGGCTCTATACTCTGTTCCTGGTCTATGTGTCTGTCTTTATGCCAGTACCATGCTGTATTGGTGATCACAGATTTGTAGCAAAGCTTGAAATCAGGCAACGTGATGCTGCCAGTTTTGATTTTCTTTTTCAACATTTCCTTAGTAATTCAGGGTCTCTGATGATTCCATACAAATTTTAGGATTATTTCCCCCAGCTCTTTGAAAAATACCAGTGGAATTTTGATAAGAATGGCATTAAAAGTATAGATTGCTCTAGGCAATATAGACATTTTAACAATGTTTATTCTTCTGATCCATGAGCATAGAATGCTCTTTCATCTTTTTGTGTCTTCTTCTATTTCTTTCATGAGTTTTCTGTAGTTCCTTGAGTACAGAAACTTTACCTCTTTGGTTATATTTATTTCCAGGTATCTTATGGTTCTTGGTCCTATAGTAAATGGAGTTGATTCTCTAATTTCCCTTTCTGTGTTTTCATTGTTTGTTTATAAGAAAGCAACTGATTTCTGTACATTGACTTTGTATCCTGCAACATTACTGAATTGCTGTATGAGTTCTAGTAGTCTGAGGGTGGAGTCTGTTGGGTTTTCCATATAAAGTATCATATCACATGTGAAGAGAAAGAGAGTTTGACTTCTTCATTGCCAATTTGGATACCTTTTATTTCTCTTTGTTGTCTGATTGATGTTGCTAAGACTCCTAATGCTATGTTGAACAAGAGTGGTGAGAGTGTGAATCCTTGCTGTGTCCCTGATCTCAACGGGAAGGCTATAAACTTTTTCCCATTAAGGATGATATTTGCTTTGCATTTTTCATAGATAGATTTTACAAAGTTCAGAAATGTTCCCTCTGTCCCTATACTTTGAAGCATTTTAATCAGGAACGATGCTGGATTTTGTCAAATGCTTTTTCTGCATCAATTGAGAACCATGCGATTCTTCTCTCTTCTCGTATTGATTTGTTCTATCATATTGATTGATTTGCGAATGTTGAACTATCCTTGCAACCCAGGGATGAATCCCACCTGATCATGGTGGATAATCTTTTTAATGTGCTCTTGGATCCTATTATCTAGGATCTTGTTGTGAATCTTAGCATCCATATTCATCAGGGATATTGTTCAGAAATTCTCATTTTTGCTGAGGTCTTTACCTGGTTTGGGGATCAGGGTAATGCTGGCTTCATAAAAAGAGTCTAGAAGTTTTCCTTCTGCTTTAATTTTTTGAAACAGCTTCAGGATAATAGTTATTATTTCTTCTTTGAAAGTTTCATAGAATTCCCTAGGGAATCCATCAGGTCCTGGGCTCTTGTTTTTTGGGAGGTTTTTAATTCAATCTCATTACTAGGTATCAGTCTATTCAGGTTGTCTGTTTCTTCCTGGTTCAAATTTGGAAGTTTATAGTTTTCCAGCAATACATACATTTCATCTATGTTGTTTAACTTACTGTCATAAAACTGCTGATAAGAATTTCTGATAATTGTTTCTATTTCCTTGGTGTTCGTTGTGATCTCTCCCTTTTCATTCATAATTTTATTAATTTGGACCTTCTCTATTTTCTTTTGGATTAGTTTGGCCAATAGTTTATTGATTATTGGTTATTTCATAAAAACAGCTTCTAGTTTCATTGATGCTTTCTACTTTATCTCTAGTTTCTATCTAATTGATCTCTGCTCTAATCTTGATTATTTCCCTTCTTGGGAGTGGGTTTGGCTTAATTTGTTGTTGATACTCCAGTTCCTTAAAGTATAGAGAAAACTGGTTTATTCTGGATTTTTTTTAATGTTTTGAAGGAGGCTTGGATGGCTATGTATTTCCCCCTCAGGACCACCTTTGCTGTATCCCATTGGTTTTGGACTGAAGTGTCTTCATTCTCATTGGTTTCTATGAATTGTTTAAGATCTTCTTTGATTTCCTGGTTGATAGAAGCATTCTTAAGCAAGGCGGTCTTTAGCTTCCAGGTGTTTGATTTCCTTCAAACTTCTTCTTGTGGTTGAGCTCCAGTTTCAAAGCATTGTGATCTGAGAATATTCAGGGAATAATCTCAATCTTTTGGTATCGGTTGAGCCCTGCTTTTTGACACAGTATGTGGTCTATTCTGGAGAAGGATCCATGTGCCCTCAAGCAGAATGTGTATTCTGTTGTTTTAGGGTGGAATGCTCTGTATCTACCTATGAGGTCCATCTGGTCCAATGTGTCATTCCATGCTCTTGCTTATTTATTGATTTTCTGCTTGGATGATCTGTCTAGAGAGTGGCATGTTAAGATATCTTACTATTAGTGTATTCATATCAATATGACTCTTTATCATGATTAACAGTTTTCTTATGAAATTGGCTGCTCTCATTTTGTGGACATAAATATTTACAATTGTTAGATCGTCTTGGTCAATAGACCCTTTAAGTATGATGTAGGGTCCTCCTGTATCTCTGACTACAGTCGTTAATTTGAATCTAATTTATCTGATATGAGAATTGCTACCCCATTCTTCTTTTGAGGCTCTTTGGTATGAAAGATATTTATCTATCCCATCACTTTCAGTCTGGGTGTATCCTTCAGTTCAAAATAAGTCTCTTGTAGATGACGTATGGAAGGATCCTGTCATTTTATCCAATCTGCAACCCTGTGCTTTTATATGGGTACATTTAGTCTACTTACATTCAGAGTGATTATTGAGAGATACATGTTTATTGACATCATGTTACCTGTGAAGTCTTTGTCTCTATAGTTTGTCTCCATATATTTCTGTTCAATGAACTTCTTGGTTTCCTTCCTCTTTTATAAACCCCCCCTTAATATCTAATGTAGTGCTGGCTTGGTGGTCACATCCTCTTTTAAACCTTGCTGGTCTTGGAAGCTCTTTATCTCTCCATCCATTTTGAATGTCAGTCTTGCTGGATAAAGTATCCTTGGATGTATGTTCTTCTCATTTAGTGCCCTGAATATGTCTTCCCAGTCCTTTCTGTCTTTCCAGGTTTCTGTGGATAGGTCTAATGTTATTCTGATGGGCTTTCCTCTGTACATAAAGAATTTATTTGCCCTAGCTGCTTTCAAGAGCTCCTATCTACAATTATGACACAAATGACACATCATTTTCACTAGCAGGTGTCTCGTGATCTTTCTAGATTCTATAATCTTGGGGGGAAATCTTTCTTCCCTTAGTACCCGTACACTGGTTCCATTTGTGAGATTGGGAAAGTTTTCATGGAAAATTTGTTCAATTATATCTTCTAGTCTTCTTCCTTTCTCCTCCCCCACAGGAATTCCAATAATTCTGATGCTGAAATGTTTCATGGCATCATTTGTTTCCTTAATTCTTCTTTTGTGCTTCTCAAGCTATTTGTTCCAGGCTTCCTGTTGATCATTTTTTCTCTATCAGTTTGTCCTTTAGATCACTAATTATATCTTCTGCCTCAGCTATCCTAGCTTTTAGAGAATTTAGATTAGATTGAAACTCATTGAGAATATTGTTAACATCATCTCCCGTGGCTTTTACTTCTTCCCTAATCAATTCCATTTTGTCATCCATGGCTTTCTCCAACCTAGCTATTGTATGGATAATTGTTAGCCTGTATTCCCTTTCCAACATACTGTCTATGTACATATCCAATAGCTCTGATGCAGAAGGCCCAGAGTCTGAGTTGTTGTTGTTGTTGTTTTTCTGCATTTTTCTTCTGTTGGGCATTCCTCCTCCTAGTCATTTTGGTGAGAGATTACTGAATGGATGTGTAGCTGAATGTATTGACCGTGGTGCAGGCAAGGTGCACCCTGGAACACTTCTGATCAATCAAGAGTCCCCACACAAAAGAAAGAAAAAAGAAAGAGAGAGAGAGAGAGCCATGAAAAAACAAAAGATAAAATAAAAGAGAAAGCCCAGTCCAAATGGGCCCCGAAGTAAGATTTATGAAGTATATAAGCAATAACAGACAAACAAAAAATCAACAAACGTAGATGATAAGAGGAAAATAAATGAATAAATAAATAAACAACAACAACAACAACAACAACAAAAACCTTGTCAAAAAGAACACCGAGTATAAGATATATACTACCAGGACAAAAACAAATACACAGAAACCCTGGTAGAATAAAAAGGTGGGAGAGTGGTTATAATTTCTCCATGTGAGCAAGGAAGGTTAATTTGATTCTTCTTGGATGTATCTTGATATCTTTATTAAAGGACTCAACTTTCCTAACATAAAGGGGGATTAAAGACCTGGTTTACCTATAGGGGTAGCATTGATTATGGAAAGGGAATTACTTTGAAACTTATCTTTATATGAATGTTAAAAAAAAGAATAAACTAAAATTAAATTAAATTAAATTTAAAAAATTAAAAAAATAGGAAATCAAAAGAAAAACACAGGTATATGTATCAAAAAGTTCAAGTTAAAAGGTTATTATGGAATTTGATGTACTGGACCTCTCACTGTGATGGTTAATATGTTAAAAAGTTAAATATATAAATAAAAGATGAAAAGAACCAGAATAGTGGGAATGAATTAAAAATAAAAGTTGTATCTATGAAGTAGTGATGGTTATCCTCTTTTTTTTTTTTTTTTTTTTTGGTTGGCTTTCTGGGGCAGGGGCCTGTCCCATGTGTTTTCAAGAAGTCTTGCTAGAGTTGAGTCCTCCTGAGCCTATCAGGGGGTGGGCTCTGTGGAAACTGGTTTTTCAAGCTTGTTTTCTGGAGGTTTTTTTGTTTGTTTGTCCATTTGTTAATCTCCCCCCTTGATGGCTTTTGATGGTTTTTGGAAGCTTACAGGAAAACAAACTGCACCCAGGTCTCCCTCTCAGAGAGAAGCCTCAGTCTGTCCCCCTCTGGGTGCTCCAGAGCACATACATTCCCCCTCTGCCACTGGCAGAGCACATTCCCAGTCACAGTCTTTGGGGTCACAAGAACTCCAGCTTGTCCCCAAAACCATGAGAAATACTAGTTGCGGCTGTCTGGGCAGCTCCAGACCACCAGAGTGGCCCCATGCAGCGAGAGTGCACTGAGATTTTCCCACTGGCTCAGACTGGGAGTGCTCAGACTCTCCAGGGTTTGAGAGAGTGCTGGCTGGTGCCTGCATGCACTTCTCTCAGGGGAGGGCATGGGGCGTGACTCTGACACTGGTCATGTGGTATGTGTATGGATAGTGAAAAAGGCTGTGGTTCTACCAGCTGGCGAGGCTCCCTCACCCTCATGGGCACTGCCACCCAGAAGCTCTCAGGTGTTCCAGTGACTCAGGGACCAAGACCTGGCTTCTCTGCTGCACTGTCTCTGGCTCAGCACCATTGGTGGCTCTCCTGGGTTCTCAGACTTAAGCCCCTGTCCCTAACCACCTGATTCCCACAATTTCCCCCCAGGATCCTTTGCACTTTTTGAGTGCTTTCAACCAGGTTCCAAATTAATGCTAGTCCCCAGTCACAGGGCACTCTCATATTGGGGTATTACTTTCCAATCGGTTGCTTCTGGTGGTTCCCTCCCCCTTTTGTTTATCTTCTGTTATCAGTCTGATGTTCCCACTCCACTTTACCTTTCCACTGGCATCTTCTGCCCCCATAGACATCCACAAGTATATAATTCTAATATCAGGCTGATTTTATGGGTGATCAGAGTTCTTTGGTAGGTAATCAGCTCACTTTATGGTACAGGTTGAAATGGAGACTCCTCCTATTCCCTGCTATCTTGTCTCTTCCCCATACTCATCTCTGCCCATTTTTTGACTGGATTATTATTTTTTGGGGGTATTGAGTTTTATAAGGTCTTTGTAGATCTTGGATACTAGCCTTTTATCTGTAACTTTATTTGCAAATGTCATCTCACATTCCATGGGGTGCTTTTAGTTTTGTTAATTGTTTCCTTTGAGTTGGAGGGGACTATGTTAGGTGAAAAATATATATTTATGCATGTATATATACATATATGTATATATACATGTATATGCATATATATGTGTGTGTATATGCATATATATGCAACTGAGTGATTGACAAATATATATTTATGTATGTATATATTTATATGTATGTATATGCATATATATACATATACATGTATATATATGCAATTGATCAGTTGATGGACATGGGGTGTTTCCATTATTTGATTACTGTTAATAATGCTGTTATAAACATCAGGGAGAATGCATCATTTTAAATTATTATTTTTCTATTCTTTGGGTAAATACCAAGTTCTGCAATTACTGGATCACAGGGTGGTTCTATTTTTAACTTTATGAGGAGCATCAATACTGTTTTCCACAGTGGCTACACCAGTTTGCATTCACAACAACAGGGTAAGAGGGTTTCCCTTTTGCCACATTCTCCCAAGACCTGTTGTTTTTTGTGTCATTAATTTAGCCTTTAACAGGTGTGAGGTGACATCTCAATGCAGTTTTGATTTACATTTCCATGATGATCAGTAATACTGAACACATTTTCATGTCTGGATTGCCCATCTGGATCTTTTCTTTGGGAAAATGTCTATTCATGTCCTCTGCCCATTTTTTTAAATTGGATCATTCTTTATTTTGGATGCTGAATTGAATAATTTTTTTTGTGTATTTTGGATACTAACCCTTTATCACATATGTCAATTGCAAATATCTTCTCCCATTCTGTAGCTTGATTTTTAGCTTTCTTGATTGTCTTTCTTGCTGTGAGGAAGCTTTTTATTTTGGTGAAGCTCAAATAGTTTATTTTTGCTTTTGTTTCCCTTTTCTCAGGAGATCTATCTAGTAAGCATGGTTAAAGCTAATGTCAAAGAGGTTACTGCCTGAATTCTTCTTTAGGATTTTTATGGTTTCAGGTCTCACATTTGTTTTTAAATCCACTTTGAATTTATTTTTGTGTATGGTGTAACAAAGTGGTACACTTTCTTTCTTTTGCATGTTTCTTTTGCATGTTTTTCCAACACTTTTTTTTGAAAAGACATTATTTTTCCCATCGGATATTTTTTCCCAGTTTGTTGAAAAATGATTGGCCATATAGTTATGAATTCATTGCTGCATCTTCTACTCTGTTCTATTGATCTATGGTCTGTTTCTGTACCAGTACCATATTGTTTTGATCACTACAGCTTTGTAATGTATGTTGAAACCTGGAATTGTGATGCCACCAGGTTTGATTTTTCTTTTTCGTGGTTTCTCTGGTGATTTGTGGTCTTTGGTGGTCCCACACAAATTTTAGGATGGTTTCTTCTGGTTATGTGAAAAATGCTTTTGACATTTGATAGGGAATTACTTAAATGTGTAGATTGCTTTTGGTAATATAGACATTTGAACAACATTTCTTCTTCCAACCCATGAGCATGGGTGATTTTTCCATTTCTTTTTTTTTTTCTTTTACATTTTATTTAATTATTTCAAAACTCCAAGATCAAGAGGCTCATGCTCTACTGACTCAACCATTCATTCACCCATTCAATTTTGATCATCAGTATTTTATATTTTTCAGGTTACAGTTCTTTTACCTGTTTGGTGAGGTTTATTCCTAAGTATCATACGGGTTTAGGTACAGTTGTAAATGGGATTGATTTCTTCATTTCTCTTTATGATGTTCCATTATTGGTGTGTAAAAAGGCAATAGATATCTGAAAATGTATTTTATATTCTGCGACTTCACTGAATTTGCGTGTCAGTTCTAGCTGGTGACGTCTTTTTTCTGGTGACGTCTTTTGGGTATTCTCTATAAAGTATAATATCATGTGCAAATAGTGAAATTTTGAATTATTCCATGCCAGTTTGGATACATTTCATTTCTTTGTGTTGTCTGATTGCTGTGGCTGGTACTTCAAGTACTATGTTAAATAATAGTGGTGGGAATGGCTAACCAAGTATTATTCATGAGTGTAGAGTAATACCTCTCAGGTTTTCCCTGGAAGGATGTTTGCTATAGTGTGTTCATATATAGTCTTTATTTACTTATTTTTTAAAGATTTTATTTATTTATTTGATAGACAGAGATCACAACTAGGCAGAGAGGCAGGCAGAGAGAGGAGGAAACAGGTTTCCTTATGTTGAAGTGTCTTCCTTCCAAACTTATTTTGTTGAGGGTTTCCACCATTAAAAGAAGTGTATGTTGTCAAATGATTTTTCTGAATCTATTGAAATGATCATATTGATGTTATCCATTCTATAAAATAGATTCATTTGTGAATATCCATCCACCCTTGCAACCCAGGTATAAATCCAACTTGATCATGGGGAAAGATTATTTTAATGTACTGTTGGATTTGATTTGCTAGTATTTTATTGAGAATTTTTGGTTCCATGTTCATCAGGGATTTTGGCATGAAGTCCTCTGTTTTGGTGAAGTCTTTATCTTCTTTGATATCATGTTGGCCTTATGAATAGAATTTGGAAGTTTTCTTTCCATTTCTTCTTGCCCTACTGTGTGGACAATGATCCATTTCTCTCCCAAACCACTTCTCCATACTTCCTACCTCCTTCAATATGGTCTTGTCTTTACCTTTAGTTGTGTAGCTTATTCTTCCCATCTTCAGGTTAATTTCTGGGGTATTTAGGATGATTTGATTGTTATGCTTGTATTCATGGGACAAGGCAAGCCTAGGGTCATCCTACCCCACCACCATCATATATATATATATATATATATATATATATATATATATATATATATAAATTCAATTGTAATTCACATGTAGTGTTATATTAGTTTCAAGTATATAATATAATGATTCAATAATTCTATACATTACTCAGTACTCATCATGATAAGTGCATTCTTAATTCACTTATTTCCCTCAACACAACTCATTTCCTGCATGGCAATCACCACATTATTCTCTATAGTTAGGTCTGTTTTTTTGCTGGTATCTCTCTCTTTCTCTCTCTCTCTCTCTCTCTCTCTCT
>RCUC01016148.1:0-10612 GCA_003697995.1 Taxidea taxus jeffersonii
TTTTTTTTTTTTTTTTATTTGACAGACGGAGATCACAAGTAGGCAGAGAAGCAGGCAGAGAGAGAGGAGGAAGCAGACTTCCCTGCTGAGCAGAGAGCCCGATGCGGGGCTCGATCCCAGGACCCTGGGATCATGACCTGAGCCGAAAGCAGAGGCTTTAACCCACTGAGCCACCCAGGCGCCCCTGCCTTTCTCATTTCTAATATAAATACTGAAGGCCAGACACTTCCCACTTGGGACTTTAATAGCAGAATTAAACAAGGTGTTAATCATTTGTTTAGATATAATCTGCATTCAACAAAATGCACAAATCTTGTGTGTTCAGTTTGATGAGTTGTAGTTATTGTGTATACCCGTGTATCTATCAGCCCAAGTAAGATATAGGACATTCCCATCACTCCAGAAAAGTCCTTCTTGCCCCTACAATATGTAGTCTTTCACCAACTGAATTCTTCCACATAAGATGTTTTTGAGATTCATCCATGTTGTAACATGTATCAGTGGTTTGTTTTTATTGCTGAATAATAATCTGTAAAGGTACACCACATTTTGTTTATCCATTCATCAGTTAATGGACATTTGGATTGTTTCCACTTTTTGGCTATTAAGAATAATGGTGCTGTGAACATTAGCATTCAGGTTTGTGTAGACACGTTTTCATTTCTCTCAAGTAGATTCCTAGGAGTGGAATGAATGTTTGGTTGTACGATAAGCCTATGTTCCACTTTTTAAGAACCTTCTACCTGTTTTCCCAAGGGGCTGTACCATTTTATATTCCCATCAACAATGTGGGAAGGTTCCAGTTTTTCCACATCCTTCTCAACACTTGGTACTGTCTCTTTTTATAACAGTCATTTTAGTGGATATAGAGTGCTATCTCATATGGTATTAATTTGCATTTTCCTAATGACTAATGATGTTGAGCATCTTTTCACACGCTTATTAACCATATTTCTTTGGTGAAATGGTATTCAAGTTTTTTGCCCATTTTTTAACTGGGTTATTTGTTCTATTACTGAGTTGTAGGAGTTCTTTACATATTCTCAGTATAAGCCTCTTATCAGATATATGATTTGCAGATATTTTCTCCTGTTATGTGGCTTGTGTTTTTATTTTTTCAGTATTATCTTTTGAAATGCCGTCTTTATGGTAAAGTTCAGTCTGTCTTTTTTCTTGCTTATGGATTATGCTTTTGGTGTTCTATCTCAGAAGTCTGCCTACTGCAGGGTCACAAAGATTTTCTCCTTTGTTCTAGAAGTTGTATAGTTTTAGCTTCTACATTTAGATCTATGATCTATTTTGAGTTAATATTTTTGTTCCAGAAACTTTTTTTTAAAAGATTTTATTTATTTATTTATTTGACAAACAGAGATCACAAGTAGGCAGGGAGGCAGGCAGAGAGAGAGGAAGAGAAGCAGGCTCCCCGATGAGCAGAGAGCCCGATGCGGGGCTTGATCCCAGGACCCTGAGATCATGACCTGAGCCGAAGGCAGAGGCCTTAACCCACTGAGCCTCCCAGGAGCCCCTGTTCCAGAAACTTTTATTTTTATTTTTTAAAATTTTAATTTCAGTATAGTTAACATATGGTATAATATTAGTTTCAGGTATATAGTACAGTGATTCGACACTTCCATACATCACCCGGTGCTCATCACAAGTGCCCTCCTTAATCCCCTTCACCTGTTTCACCCATTCCCCCACCCATCTCCCCTCCGATAGCCATCAGTTTGTTCTCAAACCTTTCTTGGTTTGCCTCTCTCCCTTTGCTCATTTGTTTTGTTTTTTATTCCACATATGAATGAAATCATATGGTATTTGTCTTTCCTTATTTTATTTCGTGTAGCATAAAACTGTCTAGCTCCATCTGTGTTGTTGCAAAGGGTAAGATTTCATTCCTTTTTGTGGCTGAATAATATTCCATTTTGTATATACACCACATTTTTATCCACTCATCTATCAGTGGACACTTGAACTGCTTTCATAATTTGGCTATTGTAAATAATGCTGCAATAAACATAAGGATGCATATATCCCTTTAAATTAGTGTTTTTGTATTTTTTGGGTGAGTATCCAGTAGTATGATTACTGGGTTGTAGGGTAGTTCTACTTTTAACGTTTTAAGAGACCTTCATACTGTTTTCCGGAGTGGCTGCACAATTTTGCATTCCCACCAACAGTGCAGGAGGGTTCCTTTTTCTCCACATTGTCGCCAAAACTTGTTTCTTGTGTTTTTTTTTTTAATTTTTTTTTAAGATTTTATTTATTTATGTCAGAGAGAGAGCAGGAGCAAGCACAGGCAGAGTGGCAGGCAGAGGGAGAAGCAGGCTCCCTGCTGAGCAAGGAGCCCGCCCGATGCGGGACTCGATCCCAGGACGCTGGGATCATGATCTGAGCCGAAGGCAGCTGCCTAACCAACTGAGCCACCCAAGCGTCCCTCTTGTGTTTTTGATTTAACTCTTCTGACTGGTGTGAGGTGATAGCTCATTGTGGCTTTGATTTGCGTTTCCCTGATGATGAGTGATGTTGAGCATCTTTTCATGTGTCTGTTGGCCATTTGTCTTCTTTGGAGAAATGTCTATTCATGTCTTCTGTCTGTTTTTGAATTGGATTATTTGTATTTTGGGTTGTATTTTTTTAGTTAATTTTTTATGGTGTAGGTAAAGGCCTAATTTTTTTTTCCTATGTTGATATCCATTTGTCCCAAACCATTTGTTGAAAAGACTACCCTTTTTCCAGTGAACTGTGTTGGCACTTTTTTTTTAAAGATTTCATTTATTAAAAAAAAAGATTCCATTTATTTATTTGACAGAGAGAGTGAAAGAGCACAAGTTGCGGGAGCAAAGAGAGAGGGAGAAGAAGACTGGAATATATCTATAACAAGAAATTGTACTAGTATTTTAAAATCTCCCCCAAAAGATTCCTGGAAGCAGGAATCCAGACGTGGGGATTGATCCCAGGACCTTGAGATCCTGACCTGTGCTGAAGGCAGATGCCTAACTGACTGGGCCACCCAGGCACCACCCCTGTCTTGGCACTTTTATTGAAAATCAGCTGTCATAGGTGTGAAAATTAATGTATTGAATTCTTTTCTATTGATTTTTATGCTACACTGTCTTGATTACTGTGGCTTTACAGTAGTTTTAAAAATGGTAACAAAATACTCCAAGTTTTTTTTTCCTCAAAGTTGTTTTGACTATTCTAAAGTCCTTTGAATTTCCACATAAGTTTTAGGTTCAGCTTGTCAATTTCCCCAAAAAAGCCTACTGAAATTTTGATAGAAATTATATTTGTAAATCCAGTGTGGAGGGAATTACCTTTTGACAATATTGATTCTTCCAATTCATAAATATGGAATATCTTTGTATTTATTTAGATTTTCTTTAATTTCTTTCAGTAATGTTAGTTTTCAGTGTACAAATCTTTTTTATTTATTTATTTATTTATTTGTCAGATAGAGAGAGAGCACAGGAGCGAGCACAGGCAGACAGAGAGGCAGGCAGAGGCAGAGGAGAAGCAGGCTTCCTGCTGAGCAAGGAGCCCGATGTGGGACTCGATCCCAGGATGCTGGGATCATGACCTGAGCCGAAGGCAGCCGCTTAACCAACTGAGCCACCCAGGCGTCCCTTCAGTGTACAAATCTTACCCTTTTTTCTTAATTTTTTTCCAATTATTTAGTTATTTTTGATGCTACTGTGAATAGAATTGTTTTCTTAATTTTAGTTTCGGATTGTTTGTTGCTCCTATGTAAAAGTGTAGTTGATTTTCATATATTGGTCTTATGTCCTATGGCCTTGACAAACTAATTTATTGCTTCTAGTCATTTTTTTGTGTGTGAATTCCTTGGTATTTTCTGTATAAAAGATCATGTCACCTGCAAATAAAGACAGTTTTACATTTTGCTTTCTAATTTGGTTGCCTTTAACTTTTCTATTCTTTATCATACTGGATAAAACCTCCAGAACAGTGGAGACTAGAAGTGGCAATAGCAGACATCTTTGTTTTGTTCCTAATTTTAAGAAAGCATTCAGTCTACTACTATGAAGTATGATGTTAACTTCAGGATTTTTAGGTTGAGGAAGTCCCCTTCAGTTCCTTGTTTGTTGAGAGTTTTTATCATGGGTGGGGGATGGATTTTATGAAACATTTTTTTCTGCATCTATAGAAATGAACATGGGTTTTTTTAATTTATTCTTTATAAACACAGTATATTACATTAATTGATTTTGGGGATGTTATATCAACCCTGTATTCCCAGGACAAATCATAACATATGATCCTTTTTTAAAAAATTTATTTATTTATTTATTTATTTATTTTTTTTGGCATATGATCCTTTTTAATATATTGCTTAATTCAGTTACTTTATACTTTGTTAAGGATTCCAAGGATATTTATGTTTAGTTTTCTTGTGTTGGCTTTGTCTGGTAGTGGTATGAGGTAATACTAGTCTCAGAATTATTTGGGCAGTGTTCTATCTTATTATATTTTCTGAAAGATTTGTGAAGGATTGGTAATATTTAAGTGTTTGATAGAATTTACCGGTTTACCAATGAAGCCACCAGGACCTGAGCTATCCTTTTGGGGAAGATTTTAAAATACTAGTTCAGGGACGCCTGGGTGGCTCAGTTGGTTAAGCAGCTGCCTTCAGCTCAGGTCATGATCCCAGCTTCCTGGGATCGAGTCCCACATCAGGCTCCTTGCTCAGCGGGGAGCCTGCTTCTCCCTCTGCCTCTGCCTGCCTCTCTGTCTGCCTGTGTTCGCTCCTGCTCTCTCTCTCTGACAAATAAATAAATAAAATCTTTAAAAAAATAAAATACTAGTCCAATTTCTCCTAATAGATATATTCAGATTTTCTGTTGCTTATTGGCTTAATTTTTATAATTTGTTTTTTCAGGAATTTGTCCATTTTCATCTAAGTTATCTAATGTGTGGGCATAAAATTTTTCATATAATCTCTTCTAATCCTTTTAATTTCTGTAGCATGGGTAGTAATGTCTTCTCTTTCATTACTGATTTTGGTTATTTGTAACCTCTCTCTCTCTCTCTCTTTTTTTCTTTATGGTCAATCCAGCTAAAGACTTGTCGGTTTTATTGATCTTTTCAAAGAACCAACTTTTACTTTCTTTGATTTTCTCTGTTGTTTTTCTGTTTTCTGTTCCACTGATTTCAGTTTTAATCTTTATTATTTCTTTTACTTGCTTTGGATATAGTTTTCTTTTCTTTTTCTAGTTTCTTAAAGTAGAAGTGTAGGTTATTGATTTTTTATCTTCTTTTCTTATATAAATATTTAAAGCTACAAATTTCCCTCCACGTATCATTTTCTCTGTATCCCATCCTGTTTTTTTTTTTTAATTTTTAAAAAGATTTTACTTACTGATTTATTTGGGAAAGAGAGAGAGTGGCCCCATGCACAGAAGGAAGGGCAGAGAGGGAGGGAAAGAGAATTTCTTTTTTTTTTTTTAATTAATTTATTTATTTGTTTGTTAGAGAGAGAGAGAGCAATCGAGCACAGGCAGACAGAGAGGCAGGCAGAGGCAGAGGGAGAAGCAGGCTCCCTGCCAAGCAAGGAGCCCGATGTGGGACTCGATCCCAGGATGCTGGGATCATGACCTGAGCCGAAGGCAGCTGCTTAACCAACTGAGCCACCCAGGCGTCCCAGGGAAAGAGAATTTCAAGTGGACTCTCTGCTGAGCCTGAATGGGGCTCAATCTCGAGACCCTGGGATCATGGCCTGAGCCAAAGCGAGAGTCAGATGCTTAACTGGCTGAGCCACCCAGGCGCCCCTCCCACACTGTTTTTAAAATTAAACTCTTAATTTTCATTTTATTGTTTTTTTAAGATTTTATTTATTTGTCAGAGAGAGAGAGCGCGTGGACAAGCAGGGGGAGTAGCAGGCAGAGAGAGAAGCAGGCTCCCAGCTGAGCAAGGAACCCAGTGCAGGACTTGATCCTAGGATCCTGGGATCATGACCTGAGGCAAAGGCAGACACTTAACACTTAACTGACCCACCAAAGCATCCCAAAACTAAATTTTTAAAAAGATTTTATTTATTTATTTGATAGAGATCACAAGTAGGCAGAGAGGCAGAGAGAGAGAGGAGGAAGCAGGCTGTCCGCAGAGCAGAGAGCCCGATGCGGGGCTCGATCCCACAACCCTGGGATCATGACCCGAGCAGAAGGCAGCGGCTTTAACCCGCTGAGCCACCCAGGCGCCCCCCAAAACTAAATTTTTTGAGAAAGATTTATTTAGGGGCGCCTGGGTGGCTCAGTTGGTTGGGCGACTGCCTTCGGCTCAGGACTTTCGCTCTCTCTGTCATATAAATAAATAAAAATATTTTAAAAAATTTAAAAAAGATTTATTTATTTATTACAGAGAGCACAAGCAAGGGGGGAGGGGCAGGAGGAGAGGGAGAGAAAGTCCCAAGCGGATCTGTGCAGAGCACAGAGCCCCGTGTGGTGCTTGATCTCAATCCTGAGATCACGACCTGATCTGAAACCAAGAGTCCAATGCTTAACCAACTTCACCACCCAGGCACTGCAAAATTAAACTTTTATTATGAGATAATTGTGAATTCACACGCTGTCATTCCTAGGAAATGACATACAGAAATCCCCTGTATCCTTTATGCAGTGTCCCCCACTAGTAATATCTTTTTTTTTTTTTTAAAGATTTTATTTATTTATTTGTTAGAGAGAGAGAGCGAGCACAGGCAGACAGAGTGGCAGGCAGAGGCAGAGGGAGAAGCAGGCTCCCTGCCGAGCAAGGAGCCCGATGTGGGACTCGATCCCAGGACGCTGGGATCATGACCTGAGCCGAAGGCAGCTGCTTAAACAACCGAGCCACCCAGGCGTCCCCCCCACTAGTAATATCTTATGAAACTATAGTAGCGTGTCACAACCAAGATACTGACATTGATACAGTCAAAATACAGGACTTTCCCATCACCAAGGATCCCTTGTGTTGCCCTCATATAGCTACACCTGCTTTCCTCCTGCCAACCCCTCACCCTCACTTCCTCTCAGTCCTTAACCCCTAGCAACTACCAATCTGTTCTCCATTTCCATAATTGTGTCATTTCAAGAATATTATATAAATGAATCATTTTTTGGCCTATGAATATTCAATTGACCCAGCACCATTTGACAGAAGGGCTCTCCTTCCTCCACTGAATTACTTTTTGCACCTTTGTCAGAAGTCATTTGGGCATATTTGTGTGAGTCTGTTTCTGGGTTCTCTAATCTCTTCATTAATCTCTATAGATTTCCCTGCAAATATCACATAATCTGAATTACTGTAGCTATATAGTAAATCATGAAATCAGGTGTAGTGATTCTTTCCACTTTATTCTTTTTTTCAAAATTACTTTAGCAAATCTAGGGATGCCTGGGTGGCTCAGTTCGTTAAGAGGCTGCCTTCGGCTCAGGTCATGATCCCAGTGTCCTGGGATCAAGTCCCACACCTGGCTCCTGGCTCAGCAGAGAGCTTGCTTCTCCCTCCCACTCTGCCTGCTGCTCTCCCTGCTTGTACTCTCCCTCTCTGTTAAATGAATAAATAAAATCTTTAAAAAAAATTAGCAAATCTAGTTCCTTTTTCTTTCCATATAAATTTTAGGATAAGCTTATCTATATCTGTAGAAAATATTGCTGGGATTTTTAAAAAAGATTTTATTTATTTCTTTGACAGAGAGATCACAAGTAGGCAGAGGCAGGCAGAGAGAGAGGGAAGAAGCAGGCTCCCCGCTGAGCTGAGAGCCCGATTCGGGGCTCCATCCCAGGATCCTGGGATCATGACCTGAGCCGAAGGCAGAGGCTTTAACCCACTGAACCACCCAGGCGCCCCTATTGCTGGGATTTTTATAGGAATTTGGTTAAACCTGTGTTTGAATTGGAGGAGAATTGATATCTTTTTGTTTTGTTTTGTTTTTTTGTTTTGTTTTTTAGAATTGATATCTTTTTATGTTGAGTCTTCCAGTTAATGAGCACAGAATATCTCTCCGTTTATTTAGAAATTCTTGTATTTCTTTCATCATTGTTTTGGAGTTTCTAGAAAATAAGTCCTATACATGTTTTGTTAGATTTACATTTAAGTATTTCTCTTTTTTTGACTGATTGTAAGTGGTATTGTATTTTAAAATTTGATGTCCTCGTGCTCGCTTCAGCAGCACATATACTAAAATTGGAACGATAAAATTTGATGTACTTGTGTTCACACAGTCGATTGCATGTTTATCTTATATCCTGCAACCTTGCTGAAATAACGTAGTAGTTCTAGTTCTTTTGTGGATTTTTTACATATACATTCATTTCATCCAAAAATAGGGATAGTTTTATTTCTTTTTTTCCAATCAAGATGTCTTTATTTCCTTTTTTTTTTTTTTTTGCCTTGTTTCACTGGCTATGACTTCCACTACTATGTTTATTATTATTTTTTGAAGACTTTATTTATTTATTTTTTGACAGAGACACAGCAAGAAAGGGAACAGAAATGGGGGGGAGTGGGAGAGGGAGAACAGGCTTCCCACTGAGCAGGGAGCCTGATTCTGGGCTTGATCCCAGGACTCTGGGATCATGACCGGAACCAAAGGCAGATGCTTAACGACTGAGCCACCCAGGTGCCCCTCCCCTACTATGTTTAATAAGGTGATGATAGACATCATTGCCTTGTTCCTGTTCTTAGGAGGAAAGTAGTCTTTCACCAATAAGTATAATGTTAGCTGTAAGGTTTTTTTGTAGATTTTATTTATTTTTTATTTATTTTTATTTTTTATTTTTTTTTATATTTATTTATTTATTCATTTAACAGATAGAAATCACAAGTAGGCAGAGAGGCAGGCAGAGAGAGAGTGCAGAGGAAGCAGGCTCCCTGGCTGAGCAGAGAGCCCGATGTGGGGCTCGATCCCAGGACCCTGAGATCATGACCTGAGCCGAAGGCAGAGGCTTTAACCCACTGAGCCACCCAGGTGCCCTATTTTTTATTTTTTTTAAAGATTTTATTTCTTTGAGAGAGAGAGACAGAGATAGCGAGAGAGAGCACAAATGGGGGAGGGGAGGGAGAAGCAGACTCCGTGCTGAGCAGGGAGCCTGACGTGAGGCTCAATCCCAGGACCCTGGGATCATGACCTGAGTAGAAGGCAGATGCTTAACTGACGGAACCACCCAGGCATCTTTTTCTTATAGATTTCAGAAATCAAGTTAAAGTACCCTTCTATCCCTAGTTTTCTGAGAGTTTTTATTGGGGATGGGTGTTGAATCTTGTCAAATGCTTTATCTGCATCAGTTTGATATGATTATGTGATTTTTTTTCTTCTTTAGCTAGTCGATAGGAGTTTTGAATATTTAACTAGATTTTTATCCAGAGAAAAAAACCTCATTTGGTCCTGGTGTATGATTCTTTTAAGAAAAATTTATTGTGGTAAAATATACATAGCATAAGATTGACCACTTTAGCCTTTTGAAAATGTACAATTGTCACTAAGTACATTCACAGTGTTGTGCAACCATAACCACTAATTCCAGAACATTTTCATCACCCCAAAAGGGAACCTCATACTCATTAAGCAATCATTTCACATTCCCATTCCCCTCAGCCCCTGTCAACCACTAATCTGTTTTTTGTTTCTTTGGATTTGCCAATTCTGCATATTTCATATAAATGGAATTATACACTGTGTGGCCTTTTGTGTCTGGTTTCCTTCACTTAGCATAATGTTTTCAAGGTTCATCCATGTCATAGCATGTGTCAGTGCTTCTTTCCTTTCTATGACTAAATAATATGCCATATTTTGTTTATGCATTCATCTGTTGCTGGACATTTGGGTTGTTTCCTCTTTTTTTTTTTTTTTTTTTTTTTTGCGTTTGTGAACATACAAGTTTTGGTTTAAGCACCTGTTTTCAATTCTGTTGTGTATATACCTAGAAGTGCAATTAGTGGGTCATATGGCAATTCGGTGTTTTAACTTAAAAAAAAATTTTTTAAGAGAGGGAGTGGGGAGAGAATGAGGAGGGGAAGAGGGAGAGGGAGAAAGAAAATAAGCAGGCTCCATACCCAGCGCAGAGCCTGACATGGGGCTCAATCTCACAACCCTGAAATCACAACCTGAGCCAAAATTAAGAATCAGATGCTTAACCCACTGAGCCATGCAGGTGCCCCTCAGTGTTTTAACTTTTTGAGGAACTGCCAAACTCTTTTCCAAAGTAGCTACGCCAGGGGGTATAGCTCAGTGGTAAGAGCATTTGACTGCAAAGTAGCTACACCATTTTACATTCCCCCCAGGAATACATGAGGGTTCCAGTTTCTTCATACCTTCATCAATACTTATATTTTACATTTTGTTGGTGTTGTTATGGCCACCCAAGTGGGTGTAAAGTGGTATCTCATTGTGGTTTTGATCTGCAAGTCCCTAATGATTAATGATGTTGAGAATCTTTTCATGTGCTTGTTGGCCATCCATATATCGTCTTTGGAGAAAGGTCTATTCAAGTCTTTGCACGAGGTGCCTGGGTGGCTCAGTGGGTTAACCCTCTGCCTTTGGCTCAGGTCATGATCCTGGAGTCCTGGGATCAATGCCCGCATTGGCTCTCTGCTCAGCGGGGAGCCTGCTTCCTCCTCTCTC
>RCUC01016155.1:0-11938 GCA_003697995.1 Taxidea taxus jeffersonii
TAATTATTAAAACATTTAAATAAATAAATAAATCTATAATCATTAATAAAATTGAACTGGTAGTCAAAAAAAAATTGAACTGGTAGCCAATTTCTATCTTTATCCCAATAAAAAAGATATGAATGCCAAGAAGTTAAGAAGTTTTACAGGTAAATTTTATCAAATACTCAAGCAGCTGATAGTATTTCTATAATACAAATTATTTCCAGGAATAAAAATGAGAGAAGGCTATTCAACCCATTTCACGAAACTATTATAACCTTTGTACCAAATAAGAGAAGAACAGTATAAAAATAAATGTAGAGGAGCTAATTCTGCCACCCCAAAACATACCTCTTTGGCATACTGATTATTCTAAGCTAGTTTTTAAGAAATTGTGGACACAACAGAAGCTTTGAAAATGAAGTAGAGGGGCACCTGAGTGGCTCAGTGGGTTAAGCCTCTGCCTTCGGCTCAGGTCATGGTCTCAGGGTCCTGGGATCGAGCCCCGCATCGGGCTCTCTGCTCAGCAGACAGCCTGCCTCCCCCCCTCTCTCTTCCTACCTCTCTGCCTACTTGTGATCTCTATCTGTCAAATAAATAAATAAAATCTTCAAAAAAAAAAAGAAAATGAAGTAGAATTTAATTACCCTTAAAAAAAAAAGATTTATTTATTTGGGGGCAGCAGAGGGAGAGAGATTCTTGAGCAGACTGTGCTGAGCACAATCCAATGACCCTGAGATCATGACCTGAGCTGAAATCAAGAGTAGAATGCTTAACCAACTGAGCCACCTAGGTCCTCCTAGTTACCCTTTTATAAAAGACATTTACATGTATGAGGAAAATCTCCATTTGCAAGGGTATCTTCCTCAGTACTAAAAAGAGGGTAATGACTCTATAAACATGTAGAAACTATAAGTGAAGAAGGCATGGACTTAAATCTGCATAACCACCTTACTTTTGTTTACTGTGCTTTTCCTGATAACCTTTAATAACTGACTCCCCCTCCCATTATCTTTTTTATCTTTGGCTGGAAATGGTATTCAAAGTGATGGTTTTAGCCATTTTGGGGAGTTACGGTTTTCCTGGGTCTCTCTAATATATATAGGTGGCATACATGTAATTAAATTTTTGTTTAATTTCTTCCTATATTTTTCACATCAATTTTATTCTTAGACTAGCTAGAAGAACTCTGAAGGGAAGAGGACATAGTTTTCCTTCATCAACATAAGCATATAGCATAAAAGGAAAATCCTAAATATATTATCAAATTTAATCCAGCTATGTGTGCACATGCATGCACATATGTACATAAACATAATGATAAAGGATGTTTTACTTAAGAATATAAGGATGCATCAAAATCAGAAAATCTATGCAATTTATCACACTGATAGTTATAGAAGAAAACAATATCAAGAGATGGCAAAAAAAATACCAATTCAGTAAGAGTTATTCAATCATGACTGAAATTATTAACTAACTAGGAAAAGATTAATACTTTCTTAATCTGATAAATGTTATCTATTAAAAAAACCTAAGACAGGGACGCCTGGGTGGCTCAGTTGGTTAAGCAGCTGCCTTCGGCTCAGGTCATGATCCCAGCATCCTGGGATGGAGTCCCACATCGGGCTCCTTGCTCGGCAGGGAGCCTGCTTCTCCCTCTGCCTCTGCCTGCCTCTCTGTCTGCCTGTGCTCAGTCTCTCTCTAACTACAAAAAAAAAAAAAAAAAGACAACAAAAAAAACCTAAGACAAAACACATTTAATAGTAAAATATTAGAATCATGTCTATTATACAAAAGAGATATTCCTGCTATCACTCCTACTATTTAACATTGTGTTCTAAGTTCTAAATGAAACACTATACAAAAAAGAAGATATATTAAAATCAAAAGAATACTTGACTTCAGGAAACAAACCAAGGGTTGCAGAAACAGAGGTGAGTGGGGGGATGGAGAGACAGGGTGATGGGCATTAAGGAGGGCACGTGATGTGATAAGCACTGGATGTTACACGTAACTAATGAATCATTGAACACTGCATCAAAAACTAATGAAGTGCTATGTGCTGGCTAATTGAATTTAAATTAAAATAAAGAGAATAATAAAAATCAAAAAAACAAAGAGAGAGACAAAATTATTATTTTTGTTGATGATAGGATTTCTTCATGGAGAAACCAGGAGTCATAGGCAAATGAAACAAACTGCTTAAAAGCATAAAGTTAAACAAAAATAAAAATAGCTGTACTAATACTTCAGTGAATCTCTGTTTTATTTTTTATTAGATATTTATTTATTTACTTTAAAGGTGGGGCAGAGGAGAGGGAAAGAGAGTCTGAAGCAGACACTGGGCTGAGCCCGGAGCCAGGATGCCAGGCTTGATCTAAAGACCCTGAGATCAGGGGTGCCTGGGTGGCTCAGTGGGTTAAAAACTATGCCTTCGGCTCGGGTCATGATCTCAGGGTCACGGGATAGAGCCCCGCATTGGGCTCTCTGCTCAGCAGGGAGCCTCCTCCCCATCTCTCTCTGCCTGCTTGTGATCTCTGTCAAATAAATACATAAAATCTTAAAAAAAAAAAAAAGACCCTGAGATCATGGCCTGAACTGAAACCAGGAGTCAGACACTTAAGTGACTGTGCCACCAAAGCACCCTGTGAATCTCTATTTTAAAGTAATCTTTTTCCTCCCTTCTGCAAACCTCTCCACCTCCTTTCTTAGATTTTTCGTTTAGGAACCCAGGACCACCCTGGAAATATGATGAAAAAGGCTGGCCACACATATACAATTCCTAGAGAAACAAGGTAGATCTTCTATTTCCCTATAAAACTTCCAAGCCCCTTCCACCATCAGAGCTGTTATAGCTTCCTTTGTCCAACAAAGCAATAAAGCTATTGTTTCTCTTTATCCTAAACTCTGCCTTCACGTTATATTTTGGCTCCAAAGCATAGAAGTTGGTTTTCCAGAACAAAACTGACAAAGTCGAGCAAGTTTACTAAGCACAAGTCAACATAGGAAAACCAACAGTATTTCTATACACCAGCAATAATCAATTTAATAATGCAACAGAAAAGAAATAATAATAATAAAGTATAACTTCCTTGGAATAAAACTAAAAACATTTTAAGATATACTATTAGGGGCACCTGGGTGGCTCAGTCAGTTAAGTGTCTACTCTTGGCTCAGGTCATGATCCCAGGGTCCTGGGATGGAGCCCCACATAGTGGTCCCTCCTCAGCAGGGCATCAGCTTCTCCCTCTGTGGCCCCCACCCTCACTCATGCTTTTTTTTTTTTTTAAGATTTTATTTATTTATTTGTCAGAGAGAGAGAGTGAGAGTGAGCACAGGCAGACAGAGTGGCAGGCAGAGGCAGAGGGAGAAGCAGGCCCCCTGCCGAGCAAGGAGCCCGATGTGGGACTCGATCCCAGGACGCTGGGATCATGACCTGAGCCGAAGGCAGCTGCTTAACCAACTGAGCCACCCAGGCGTCCCCTCACTCATGCTTTTTTTTATCTGAAATAAATAAATACAATTTTTTAAAAAAGATATACCTTTTATTTTACTTTATTTTATTTATTTGACAAAGAGAGAGATCACAAGTAGGCAAAGAGGCAGGCAGAGATAGAGGGGAAGCAGGCTCCCTGCCGAGCAGAGAGCCCAATGTGGGGCTCAATCCCAGGGCCCTGAGATCATGACCTGAGCCGAAGGCAGAGGCTTAACCAACTGAGCCACCCCAGCATCCCCAAAAGATATGCCTTTAAAGAGAAAAGTATATAACATTTTCAAAGGACATCAAAGTCCTGAGCAAATGGAGAACAAACCATATTCAAGAATGGAAGAGCTCAATATCATAAAATGAAAATTCTCCAAATTAATCTATAAATTCAATCCTGTCCCAATCAACATCTTATAAGGAAATTTTTTGCAATAGATAGATTCTAAGATTCATACTGAGGACTGAAAGTCCAAGAAATTTTAAAATTATCCTTGTAAGAAACAATACCAGGAGACTTATTCTGTCATATATCGAGGTTTAGGACAAAGTTATCTTAATAGTACTGATGCTGATCAATGGAACAGAGTAGATGACTCAGGAAAAGATCTGTATACATCGGTACATGATATGGTTCACACTACAATTAAATGGGGAAATTGGGTTGTCATATGTTAAAAATAGAAAACTGTACCTTAACATACCCAGAATAAATTAAAAGTGCTTAACTATGTAAATATTTAATATAAACTATAGAAATATAATAAAACATAAATAACATCTTTGTGACCTTGTGATAGGAAAGGATCTCTTAGGCATAACACAGAAAGCACACATAAAGAAAAAATATGATAGAGTTGATTATTTCAAAATTTTTAAGTTCTAAACAAAAAATAGCACAAAGAGAGTTAAAAAACAAATTGTAGACTTGGAGAAGCTATTTGTGACATTCATTTAAAGAAAATCAAATATAAAAGACACAACAGAAAATGGTTATCTTGGAAAAGAGGGAATTGGAATGTCCAGAATAAACAAAAGATAAAATGCTCAATCTCACTAGCAAACTGAACAAAAACAAAATAATCATCTCTCAGATTTTTGGAAACATAAACCTCATAAGTGTTTGTGAGAAGGAATGTAGAACTGTAAATAAGACAAATTAACAGTAGCTGGCCAGTGCTAAAAATTTACGTCTTAAATAGAGGCAACTCCTGTCATGTGAATAAAATTGAGTACCAGAAGGATTTAACAAATTCCTGCTGGTGATTGTGTCAGTTAGGGAAAAGGAAAATTGGACTGTGGAGAAATGCAAAGAGGAGCTCAGCTCTATCTACAACATTTTTATTTCATTTAAAAAAATATTAATCAAATGTTAACATTTCCTAACAAAATAGGATTTGAATTGGGAAGCTAATTCTAGGCTAAGGTTAAATTGAAGTAATCAGCAATAAAGGAATCAAGACATCTCGTAGAGATGGAGAGAAAGAGAGAGAAAGAGAAAGACAGAAAGGAAGAGGGAGAGAGTATGTCTCAGCTGGGATGGAATGTGGTAAGGTGACTGAGGGGAAAGTAATAGAAGGTACCATGGACATTAAGAAAGATTCACATAGTGCTTGAAAACAGCAGAATGATAAAACTGAGTGATAGGGAGGATCATGAAATCATGGATAAATCTCTTTTACCTAATAGCCTACTACGGGGTAAAACATCATTTCTGAAATAGTAGGTGACAAAAGTCATCCCTTAGGAAAATATCTCTAATGGGAGTTATGAGCTGGTATGACTCAAGTAAGACCCCTTCCACCTGCTTCAGAAACAAAGGCAGAACAGAATAGGAACTTTCAATCCTGAATTCCTTTGTTTCCTTGATGCCTTTCTATAGGAAGGGATATAGGATAGACCCTTCTAACATCCTGTCTGTAACTTTTCTATCCTAAGAATCACAGAGTTTAGCAGTTTGGAGATATTTTTCACAGACATTATTCACTGTATCATAAAGTTCACCTATATGGTGACATTTTCAATAAAGGCACATTTCTTTCTGCCTAAAAATTATTATGAATAATTTTGTTATAAGCTGGGATGAATTCATTGCTATCATATCTCTTTTGCAAAAAGAAGCAAAAGAAGCAAATGATTCTGCATCCTCAACCTAGGTAAATACCACACCATTTCTACTGAATACTTCCAACAATTCTGTTTGTCATTTTTCTAATAAAGTGCAAAAATGGTGAAAAAATGATGGTTTAAAATGTGATTCCAGGAGGGAAGAATCAAGATGGTGGAGGAGTAGCTGACTGAACAAGCATTAGGTCCCAGGAGTTCAGCTAAATAGTATCAAATCATTCTGAACACCTACAAATTCAACAGATCAAAGAGAAGAAGAGCAGCAATTCTAGGAACAGAAAATTGATGACTTTCTGGAGGGTATGATGTTTGGCGAAGTGAATCTGAAGTGAAGGGAAGACAGACCATGGGGTGAGGGGCTGGCTCCCGGCAAGTGGTAGAGCAGCAGAGCATAAAATCAGAACTTTTAGAAGTTTGCTCCACTGAGGGACATCACTCCAGAGGCTATGCAGGGGTGGAGCCCCTGCGGGGACAGTGTGGTCTCAGGACCCATGGGATCACAGAAAGACCGGGGGTGTCTGAGCATGGCAGAGCTGCCAGGTATTGGAACAGGGAAGCCGGCTACAGAGATGGAACAGAGCAGTGGGCTCTCAGCTTGGGGTTAGCTTAAACCATGATCCAAGGCACAGTTGGACCACTGCTCTTTGAGCAGGGACCTCACAAGTGGAAGATCTGGAGAGGCTCCCTCCATCCTCTCCTGGAGGAGAAGTGCAGGAACGTGTGGGAGGAATCAGCTGGGTTTAGAGACTCCAGACAGGGCTGTGCGCCAGAGATAGCAACGCTCGGTCACAGGCCGGGTGAGCTTGGAGTATGGCCGGAAACCAGGGAGATAGGAGGGATTGACTACTTTTCTCTGAGGGTGCACTGAGGACTGGGGCCCCAAGCTATTGGTTCCTCCAGGACAGAGACTGGGAGGCCACCACCTCCATTCCTCCAGAGCTCTCCTGAAAGCATTCAGGGAACAAAAGCTCCCGAGAGCAAAACTGAGCGGATTACTTAGCATGGTCCCTGGCAAGGCAGGGGGGCAATTCTGCCTCAGGCAAAGACATTTCAGAATCATGCAAACAGGCTCCTCCCACAAAAGATCACCAAGAACACCCAGCCAAGACCATGTTCACTGATCAACGAGAACTGCGCAACTCCAGAGCTAGAGGAAAGCAATGCATAGAATTCATGGCATTTTCCCTTGATCCTTTAGTCTTGCAAAATAAATTTTTTTTTAATTTAATTTTTTTCTTGTTCTATTTTTTTTAACTTTTCCTCTTTCCTCTTTTAATGTTTTTTAACTATTTTATACTAACAATACCTTTTTTAAAAAAAAACTTTTAAAAATTTCTGTGTTATAATCATATTTTACCCCTTCATTGTATTTAACCTTATTTTTTGTATACATATAGATTTTTCTTCTTTAAAATTTTGGGATACATTTTTTCTAATAGATGAAAATATACCCTAAATCTAACATATGGCTTTGTTCTAGTCTCCAGTCTGATCACATTCTCTCCTCTTTTTTATTCCTTTCAATCATTTTATCTTATCAATTCCCCTTTTAGAATCTTTTTTTAATTTTCATCTTTACAGTCATATTCTAGCACCTCATAATGTTTACTCTCATTTTTGTATATATATGTTTTCTTTCTTTAAAATTTTGGGAGGTAGTTTCTTCTAAGAGACGAAAATACACCCCAAATCAAGAGGGTGGCTCTGTTCTATTCATCAGTATAATATATATAAATATGTAAGTATATATGTGTGTGTATGTATATATTAGTGTATGTGTATATATATATATATGTATATATTTTCCTTATCTCCCCCATTTCGGGTCTCTTATGATCTGGTTAGCATATATTTTTCTGTGGACCTTGCCACCCTTTTTGAATTTTATTTTATTTATTTTTTTAAATATTTTTTTAAAGATTTTATTTATTTATTTCACAGACAGAGATCACAAGTAGGCAGAGAGGCAGGCAGAGAGACAGAGGAGGAAGCAGGCCCCCTGCTGAGCAAAGAGCCCAATGTGGGGCTCGATCCCAGGGCCCTGGGATCATGAGCTGAGCTGAAGGCAGAGGCTTTAACCCACTGAGCCACCCAGGTGCCCCCCTTTTTGAATTTTATTATCTTGTTCATATATCCATATCTGAATAAAACGACAAGGCAGAAAAACTCACCACAAAAACACAAAAGGCAGTATCAATGGCTATGGACCTAATCAATATGGACATTGGTAATATGTCAGATCTAGAGTTCAGAATGACAATTCTCAAGGTGCTAGCTGGGCTCAAAAGAGCCATGGAAGATATTAGAGAATCCTTTTCTGGAGAAATAAAAGCCCTTTCTAGAGAAATAAAAGAACTAAAGTCTAACCAAGTTGAAATTTTAAAAAAAACTATTCATGAGGTACAATAAAAAATGGAGCCTCTTACTGCTGGGAGAAATGAGGCAGAAGAGAGAATTAGTGATATAGAAAACCAAATGATGGAGAATAAAGAAGCTGAGCAAAAGAGAGACAAACAACTACTGGACCATGAGGTGAGAATTCAAGAGAAAAGTGATACCATAAGACGGACCAATATTACAATAATTGGGATCCCAGAAGAAGAAGAAAGAGAGAGAGTGGTGGAAGGTATATTGGAGCAAATTATAGTAGAGAATTTCCCTAATATGGCAAAGGGAACAAGCATCAAATCCAGGAGGTGCAGAGAATCCCCCTCAAAATCAGAAAAAATAGGTCCACACCCCATCATCTAATAGTAAAACTTATAAGTCTTCGTGATAAAGAGAAAATCCTGAAGGCAGCTCGGGATAAGAAGTCTGTAACGTACAATGGTAAAAATATTAGATTGGCAGCAGACTTATCCACAGAGACCTGGCAGGCCAGAAAGAACTGGCATGATACATTAAGAGCTCTAAATGAGAAAAATATGCAGCCAAGAATACTATATCCAGCTAGACTGTCATTGAAAATAGAAGGAGAGATTAAAAGGTTCCAGGACAAACAAAAACTAAAAGATTTTGCAAACACCAAACCAGCCCTACAGGAAATATTGAAAGGGGTCCTCTAAGCAAAGAGAGAGCCTGAAAGTGACAGACCAGAAAGGAACAGACACAATATACAGTAACAGTCACCTTACAGGCAATACAATGGCACTAAATTCATATCTTTCGATAGCTACCCTAAATGTAAATGGGCTCAATGCCCCAATCAAAAGATACAGGGTTTCAGAATGGATAAAAAAAAGCAAGACCCATCAATATACTATCTGCAAGAAACTCATTTTAGACCCAAAGACACCTCCAGATTGAAAGTGAGGGGGTGGAACACCATTTACCATGCTAATGAACATCAAAAGAAAGCATGGGTGGCAATCCTTATATCAAATAAATTAGATTTTAAGCCAAAGACTATAATAAGAGAGGAGGAAGGACACGATATCATGCTTAAAAGGCCTGTCCAACAAGGAGATCTAACAATTTTAAATATCTATACCCCTAACATGGGAGCAGCCAATTATATAAATCAATTAATAGCAAAATCAAAGAAACATATCAACAATGATACAATAATAGTAGGGGACTTTAGCACCCCTCTCACTTGAAATGGACAGATCATCTAAGCAAAAGATCAACAAGGAAATAAAGGCCTTAAGTGACACACTGGACCAGATGGACATCACTGATATATTCAGAACATTCCATCCCAAAGCAACAGAATATACATTCTTCTCTAGTGCACATAGAACATTCTCCAGAATAGATCACATTCCGGGTCACAAAATCAGGTCTCAACCAGTACCAAAAGATTGGGATCATTCCCTGCATATTTTCAGACCACAGTGCTCTGAAACTAGACCTCAGTCACCAGAGGAAATTTGGAAAGAACTCAAATACATGGAGGCTAAAGACCATCCTACTAAGATAGAACGGGTCAACCAGGAAATTAAGGAAGAACTGAAAAAATTCATGGAAACAAGTGAAAATGAAAACACAACTGTTCAAAATCTTTGGGACACAGCAAAGGTGGTCCTGAGAGGAAAGTATATAGTGATACAAGCCTTTCTCAAAAAACAAGAAAGGTCTCAAGTACACAACCTAACCCTATACCTAAAGGAGGTGGAGAAAGAGAAGCAAAGAAAGCCTAACCCAGCATGAGAAGAGAAATCATAAAGATCAGAGCAGAAATCAATGAAATAGAAATCAAAAGAACAGTAGAATAAATCAAGGAAACTAGGAGCTGGTTCTTTGAAAGAATTAATAAGATTGATAAACCCCTGGCCAGACATATCAAGAAGAAAAGAGAAAGGACTCACATTGATAAAATCATGAATGAAAGAGGAAAGATCACAACCAACACCAAAGAAGTACAAACAATTATAAGAACATATTATGAGCAGGATGCCTGGATGGCTCAGTGGGGTAAGCCTCTGCCTGCAGGTCAGGTCATGATCTCAGGGTCCTGGGATTGAGTCCCGCATCGGGCTCTCTGCTCAGCAGGGAGCCTGCTTCCATCTCTCTCTCTCTCTGCCTGCCTCTCTGCCTACTTGTGATTTCTGTCAAATAAATAAATAAAATCTTTTTAAAAAAGAACATATTATGAGCAACTATGCACCAGCAAATTTGACAATCTGGAAGAAATGAATGCATTCCTAGAGACATATGAACCACCAAAACTGAACCAGGAAGAAACAGGAAACCTGAACAGACCCATAACCAGTAAGGAGATTTAAGGCATCATCAAAAATCTACCAGCAAACAAAAGCCCAGGGCGAGACGGCATCCCAAGAGAATTCTACCAAACATTTAAAGAACAATTAATATCTATTCTCCTGAAACTGTTCCAAAAAATAGAAATGGAAGGAAAACATCCAAACTCATTTTATGATGCCAGCATTACCTTGATCCCAAAACCAGACAAAGACCCCACCAAAAAGAGAATTACAGACCAATATTCTTAATGAACATGGATACAAAAATTCTCAGCAAAATACTAGCCAATAGGATCCAACAGTACATTAAAAGGATTATTTACCATGACCAAGTGGGATTTATTACTGGGCTGCAAAGTTGGTTCAAATCCACAAATCAATCAATGTGATACAATACATTAATAAAAGAAAGAACCATGTGATACTCTCAATAGATGCTGAAAAAGCATTTGACAAAGTACAGCATCCTTTCTTGATCAAAACTCTTCAAAATGTAGGGATACAGGGTACATTCCTCAATATCATCAAAGCCGTCTATGAAAAACCCACAGCGAATATCATTCTCAATGGGGAAAAACAGCTTTTCCTCTAAGGCCAGGAACTCACCAGGGATGTCCACTATCACCAATGCTATTCAACATAGTACTAGAAGTCCTAGGCTCAGCCATCAGACAACAAAAAGAAATTAAAGGCATCCAAATCAGCAAAGAAGAGGTCAAACTCTCACTCTGCCAATGATATGATATGAGGAAAACCCAAAAGATTCCACTCCCAATCTGCTAGAACTCGTACAGGAATTCAGAAAAATGTCAGGATATAAAATCAATGCACAGAAATCAGTTGCATTTCTATACACCAAAAGCAAGACAGAAGAAAGAGAAATTAAGGAGTCGATCCCATTTACAATTGCTCCTCAAACCATAAGATACCTAGGAATAAACTTAACCAAAGAGGCAAAAAAATCTGTACTCAGAAAACTATAAAGTACTCATGAAAGAAATTGAGGAAGACAGAAAGAAATGAAGAAATGTTTCATGCTCATGGATTAGAAGAACAAATATTGTGAAAATGTCTATGCTACCTAAAGCAATCTACATGTTTAATGCAATCCCTATTTAATACCATCATTTTTTTCCAAAGAAATAGAAGAAATAATTGTAAAATTTATATGGAACCAGAAAAGACCTTGAATAGCCAGAGGAATGTTGAAAAAGAAAGCCAAAGTTGGTGACATCACAATTCCAGACTTCAAGCTCTATTACAAAGCTGTCATCATTAAGACAGTATGGTACTGGCACAAAAACAGACACATAGATCAACTAGACCCTCAGCTCTATGGTCAGCTAATCTTCGACAAAGCAGGAATGTCCAATGGAAAAAAGACAGTCTCTTCAACAAATGGTGTTGGGAAAATTGGACAGTCACATACAGAAAAATGAAACTGGACCATTTCCTTACACCACATAAAAATAGACTCAAAATGGCTGAAAGACTTCAATGTGAGACAGAAATCCATCAAAATCCTTGAGGAGAACACAGGCAGCAACCTCTTAACTTCAGCCGCAGCAACTTCTTCCTAGAAACATCGCCGAAGGCAAGGGAAGCAAGGGCAAAAATAAACTATTGGGACTTCATC